>CAUYUJ010018825.1:0-38631 GCA_963575745.1 Prorocentrum cordatum | reverse complement strand
CTCCTCCTCCTCCTCCTCCTCCTCCCTGTGCCAATGCTGCTCCAGACTCCTCTGGGGGAATCGGCTGGGGACGCACGGGGCGCCACGAACGGTGTGGTTTTGCCACGCCTGACAGTGTAGAGCCCTTGCAACTCCCTTTCTGCATGGGCATGCTGCGTTGCGCAGCGGGTGAATGGGACACAGCAACCACCCTGACCACGGTTCTGATGGTCGCCTCATCCTGAAATATGGGTTCTAGGTGCCCTCAAAGACTATTGCGTACCTGGCAATCTTCCTCCTCCTCCTCCTCCCTCCTCCCTCCTCCTCCTCCTCCTCCTCCTCCTCCTCCTCCTCCTCCTCCTCCTCCTCCTCCTCCTCCTCCTCCTCCTCCTCCTCCTCCCAAGCCGGACTGAGCGGGATTGCGCGCTGAAGCAAGCGGGATTCGGAGTTCGGACCAGGGCAGAACCAGAATTTGACTTCCAAAACTTGCATCCGAGGGTACAGTTAGGTCGGGCATGTTCCCCTACAGGCGGATCTTGGGCGAAAAACTTAAGAGAGACAAAACATACTCAACACATACTCGAAAAACAAATAATATAAAATCGTCCCCAGACTATGATTTGACTGTTTCTGAGCATTCTTTCTGTAGAAGGAACGTAGAGGCCTCCTAGATGAGGTCGGAAAAAATGGGGTCGGAGGATCGCGTCGCATCGCCGATACATCGGCGATGCATCGGCGATGCATCGTCGACGTGGGCGACGCATCGGCGACGTCGACGTCAAGCAAATCGGGCCCCACATCGAGCCGCATCGCCGATGCATCGTCGATACGGCACGATCCTCCGACCCCTTCTGCCCCGACCCCATCGAGGAGGCCTAGAGACATGCCCGCCTTAGTATAGGTGGCAACCTCCGAGACAGGAGAGGGAGAGAGGAGAGGGAGAGAGGAGAAGTAGAGGAGAGGGAGAGAGGAGAGGGAGGGAGGAAAAGTAGGGGAGGGGGGGGGGTCCGGCTCCAAATCCTCACCCCCCCCCCCTCCAAGCGACCACAGAACGCGCTCTTTCTGGGGAAAACAAAAAATATCGATACCGCTACTCCCCGGACCTCTCCCAGGGTGCGTTCTGACCAGAATTTCGATGCGAACCCAGCGGTGGCGACGAGGGCCGCCCAGGAGGCCAAAAAAGGGGTAGAGGTATGGGTACCTGTTCCTCCTCTGACTTTCCGACCTGAGTATGGGTGGCACCTTTGTGGGCCCCGGAAACGGCAGGGCCGTTTTCTCACCGTTTCCCCAAAAATGTCCCTTGAAAATGGAAACGGCAAAAAAACGGCGACCGGAAACAGCAACAAAAACGGCTCCAGGATTGGAGCCAGAACCGGAACCGATCAAAAAACGGCGACGGGACCAGTGAAAAAAACTGCGTCGGAACCAGCAACCAAAACGGCAGAACGGAACGGGTAACAAAACGGCCCTGTCGTTTCCAGGGCCCACTAAGTGGCAGCCTCCGAGACAATAACCAGCCTCGAACGTATCCCTATCCCTAAGATTGACACGCCGAAAGGGGGTGACAATCTTAGGGAGTCGCCCCCCAAAAAGAAGGGGATCCCTAAGATTGGCATCGTGATGAGGAGGTGCCCAGCCTGGGGATATCCCTGGAGGTCCCGACCCCTTCCCAGGGACCGGTGTTTCTTGCGGAGTCGTTCTTTGACGGCCCCGAGGCCCAGCGAGGGCTCCCCGAGGCCGAACACTGGCCAAAAAACCTCCCGTCCTGCTTCTTGTCACGACGCGCTCGTGTCTCACCCCCCAGGAGGAGGAGGAGGAGGAGGAGGAGGAGGAGGAGGAGGAGGAGGAGGAGGAGGAATGGGAATGGGAATGGGGTCAATGACAAAGTCATAAAATAAAAAGTTAGAGTTTCGACAGACGCTTGGGCCGCAGGCCCCTATGAAACCTGTCTAAAAACTCACGTCGCGCGTTGGAAATCTTCTTGGGATCACAAGGTTTGGCGAGCTCGCGAAGAACGAGCTGCCCGAAAAACCCGCATTCCCCACAGATCCAAACTCCAGACTGCTGAGAAAATATCATGCAATGAGACTCGTGCACGAGGCCCCCCCCCACATGGACCCTCGACCCCTGCGGTGGTCTCCAAGTACCGTCCCCAGTCGCTTCAAGTTCAAAACACGGGCTGGCCATCCAAGCGGTCCTGGCGGCTGCCGTGGAAGAACCTCGACACCTAAGACATCGAGTGCCAGTTTCGTCGAAAACATGTGCCGACGAGAACATGGCCACAACGGCTGGGGCGGGAGGAGCAGGGGGGGGCACGGCAGCAGCAGCAGCAGGAGGGCGCTCAGACTGATTTTCAATCCTGCGGACTCTGACAGAAGCATCCATCTCAGCCAACGTGGATCTCAACAATCGCCTTCGCACCACCCTCGCCATCTGCTCCGAAAACAGCAAACGTGCACGATCTTGCTCTGACACTCTCGCAACCTGCGCAGCAACCCTAGCAATCTCATCGGCGGCCTCGAGGAGGAGGAGGAGGAGGAGGAGGAGGAGGAGGAGGAGGAGGAGGAGGAGGAGGAGGATAGGGTTATGTTCCAGGCTGGTAACACTGAGTGGCAGCCTCCGCGACGAGGACGAGGCATCCGCCGCCGGCCCTCCCGAGGGGGGCCGCGCCCGAGGCGGACCAACGACGGCCAGCGACGGCCGCCCCCTCACGGGGCCGCGGGGCCGAGGCCCACCGCCGAGGCCTGGGCACGGGCCGAACTTTTCGAGACCTGGAGGGCGCGGCCGACGACAGGGAGCCATGTTTGATGGGCCTGTTTGTCACCACCGCCACACTCAGTTGGAGGGGGAGGGGGTCCTCCTCCTCCTCCTCCTCCTCCTCCTCATCCTCCTCCCCCTCCGCCTCCTCCCCCTCCTCCCCCTCCTCCTCGGGCTCCTCCCCCTCCTCCTCCTCCTCGGGCTCCTCCCCCTCCTCCTCCTCGTCCTCCTCCTCCTCGTCCTTCCACCTCGTTCACCCCTCCGACCTATGGTTGTGGTGGTGGAAAACAGGCCCCTCAATGTTGCATCTTCGGGGGCCCCTCATCGCTGCCCCCGGTTCGCGTGCAGTGCGCACCGAATCCACGGAAAGGACCCGTATCCACGTGGACTCCGCGCCAGGCCCACGCCGAATCCGGATCCAAGCCCGCACCGGGGCACGAGACCAGACCGCCGGCGTGCAGGACGGAGCCTTCCCCCCGAAGGTGAACGCTTTCTTATTCGGCGTTTCGGCATTGGGTGGAAGGGGGGGGAACGGGGGGGGAAGGGGGGGGTATGGCTCTAGACTTCTGCTTAATGCGACTGTTTTGGGGACACTCCAACTGCTCGAAGCAGGCGCCAAAGACAGCAGCGAAGGTCTACTCCATGGGGGGGGAGGGGGAGTGCGGGGGCCAGCGCCGGTCAGCAAAACAACGAATATGAATACGATCACAAAACTGCGTAAACAACAACTTTTGGCGCTACGCGCGGATGTCTTGGGCGGAGCCCGCCAGGGGCGGCGCCGGAGGCGCCGCAAGGGAGGCCCAGAGGCCGATCCAAGAAATCCGCGCGGAGCGCCAACAAATTGTGTTTATGGCGATTGTTTTAGGAGACGTAGACTTGGGCAGGGACCGACCGTCCCGGCATTCCTATAGGCCTACCACGACATGTTCGTGGAACCCAAAAATGCTCTAAGAACAGAAGCCCGATGTGCTGAAACAAAACAGCCTCAGCAGGAAACGTTCTAAGAACATGTCGTGCAGACCACGGGAGGTTCTTAGAACAGTCTTTGGTGGGCCTGTACGCGAGCCCAGACGCTTCGCCACTGCTTGATTCTTCTTCTTTCGGCGGTGGATAAACCTCCGTTTAGTAAACCTCCCTTTAGTGAAAACGGCCTGGGACCGAAACCGACGGACCTGGACCCGCAAAAATAACGGCCGCGACGCCTCTCGCGAACCGAAAACGGCCAATTCCTTAATCGACGTGTCAGGGTAGGAAGACTGTCCACCCCCGATTCTTCTTCGAGACGGAGACTGAGCTGGCGGAAGTCCTGCTCGCCCGCCCCCGCCCAGCTGGGCCCCTCCGCCTGCGCCGCGTGCGTGCGTCCGGGCGCGGCTGCCGCCGCGGCTGCGGCCCGGCTGGTCTGCGACATGAGGGCGGGCGGGCCGTACAGCTTCTGACCGAAGAGCATCGGGCCGCCGGGCTCCTGGTCCTTGCCGCCCTTGCCGCCCTTGCCTCGGGGCCCACTCGAACCCACCTCCTCGTAGCCCACTCGAACTCACCTCCTCGTAAAGTGTGAGAAAGATTTTCGCTACATCTCCGGCCTCTGGGGGCCGTTACCGGCCTTCGGGACCGTCCCAAAAAACGACTCGGGACGGAAAGCCGGTCCCGGGGAAGGGATCCAGACCTCTGGGGGTCGACGTTGCGAACAAAAATCGCGACGTCGGGGGCTTGGGCCGCCGCAGGCATGGAGCGCATGGGTGCAGGGCGCGCAAGATCGCGCCCAGTCAAGCTTGGCCACGCGCAGAGGGGATAGGGGGAGGGGGGAAGGCCTCTTGGGAGGCCTCGGGGTGGGCCTTACATCTATAGATGAGACCCGCGCCTTCCAAGAAGCAGCCTCCTTCCAAGAAGCCTTCCCACTTCCCCTTGCCCCCCTCTGCGCGGGACCGACAAGGCCACCCCTGCGCCGAGGAGGCAGACATCATGGCCAGCGCGCGTAGAATTAGGTCGGGCGAGAAATCAAAAAGACTCAAAGCATACACCAACACATTCAAAAAAAGAAACCCCCCAAAAGTCCCCAGACTATTTTATGCAATTTGGGGAAATTCCTCCTGTATCGACGGTGGACAAACCTCCCTTTAGCAAACCTCCCCTTAGTGAAACCGGCCTGGGACCGAAACCGACGAACCTGGACCCGCAAAAATGACGGCGGCGACGCCCTCTCGCGAACCGAAAACGGCCAATTCACTAATCGACGTGTCAGGGTAGGAGGTCTATCCACCCCCGAGTAGAAGGACAGGCCCGACCTAAAAGCGTAGAACCGCCGAGGGAGGCCTCGGCACGCTTGCTCCAAGGTCTGGCCCCCAGGCTCGCTTCTGACTGCGGCTGCTCGGATCGGCCCCGCTGCACGCAAGGGAGACACTCGGTAAGAGGTAGGTCGGGCATGTCCCCCTGCAGGGGAATTCGGACGAGAAAAATAAAACAGTGTCAAACTATACACCAAAAATCAAAGATTATGAACAATCGCACCCATCATATTTTTAACTATTTTTGAATATTCCCCCTGCGAAGGGACATGCCCGACTTAAGGAAAGAGCAGTCTTGGGTGCGCGGATTTCGGCGGCGAGCGGGGGGCGGAAGTGAGAGGGGGCGGGCCTTCTCAGATGGCTCCGAAGTCCCCGGGCCTTCATAGAAATCTTCTAAGCCTAAGCCTCGGGTGCGCGCATTTCGGCGGCGAGCGGGGGCGGGGGAACTGCGAGAGACTGAAGTGCGATACACTCTCGAGCGAGAGCGCCCTTCCTGAATTCGGGGGCCTCTCTGGCCAGGGGCTCTCGGAATACATATTGAGAAATATCGAACGGGAACCCTTGTCGCTGTGTCTGGGCCTCCGCCAACTTGCCTGAGTTACGAGAAAGTGTCGAAGTCCCCGGGCCTTCAGAGAAGTGTTCTACGCCTTCCCCGAAGGCACCAACAGCTTCTCAGAAGGGGCGAGGGCTTCTGAGAGGTCCCGCCGCCTTCTGAGAAGGCCTTCTCCTTCTCACTTCCCCCCCCTCGCTCGCCGCCGAAGATTACAAATCGTTGCGTCGGTGTGGCAGTCGCGGACTGCGTGCCTGGCTTTGGCCTCCCTGTTGGGAGCAAGGAACAACGACACCACCAACAGCGAGAGGAGGGGCTCGTCCTGGTGGCGCAGTCCCCCCCCCCCACACCGCTCGAGACGTCCCCTATCCCCAGCTCGGGGAGGCACCGTGGACCTCCTCGCCGTCGCCGGAGATGGAACCCCTTGTGGTGGTGGTGTCGCTGTTCATTCCTCCGGCCCCGCGCCACCCACAAGCCGCGCACCAGAGGGCACTCCGGAGAAGGCCATTCTTGCGTGTGGTCTGAAAGGCGTCTTTCCCCCAGCCGCCGCCGCGCATGCCGCTGGCCCCCCCCCCCCCCTCCCCGCGGCGCCGCCCCCCTGCCTCCGCCTGTCCCCGCTGCGAGCGGGCCCTGCTTCCTCCTCCCCGCCGTCGCCGGGCGCCTCTCCTCCCCCCCTCGCGCATCGCGGCTGAATCCGCAACTGTTCGTCCGACATTTGCCCTTCCGCCGGCGCAGTCACTCTGCCCAGCCGCTGACGCAGAAAGTGGTCTGGAGGGGAGGCGTCTCCGCCTCGCCCTGGCGCCCACAGGGACCCCCCGCGGACCAGCCCAGCCCTCCGCGGGGCGACCTCCAGTGGAGGCCAGTCCACAAGAAACCTTCCACAAGAGGAAGGAGGAGGAGGGAGGAGAGGGAGGAGGAGGAGAGGGAGGAGGAGGAGGAGGAGGAGAAGGAGGAGGAGGAGGAGGAGGAGAAGGAGGAGGAGGAGGAGAAGGAGGAGGAGGAGGAGGAGGAGGGAGGAGGAGGGAGGAGGAGGACGAGGAGGAGGAGGAGGAGGAGGAGGAGGAGGAGGGGGGAGGAGAAGGAGGAGGAGGAGGAAGAGAAACATAAAAAATACCTCCCAAATAATCCAACAATAGTCCAAACAGTAGTCTGGGGACTATGTTTTGAATATGTTTTGGCCTTTTTGGTGAATGTGTAATATTTGCTCGTCGAAAGTCCTCCTGTAGGGGGACACGCCCGACTTAACGTTAGACGCTAGATGAGGTTGAACCCTCGCAGACAAGCTTTCGTAGGGACACACCGTATCGCCGAAGGTCGGGGCCGCTCCCCTTCAGGGCCGCCCCCCCTTGACACGTCCCTGGCCGCGCCCCTGCCAGAGCTTCGCACTGGAGTTATGTTGTTCCCGTCGTGCTTCAGGACCGCGTCCCAGGAATACTCTCGAGCACCCAGAAAAGTGTCGAAGAAGTGCCCAATCAGTGTCAAACGAGTGTTTCCCAGGGCCTGGCACGTGAAAATCCTTACGTGCCGGTGCCTCTCTGGTGCTCGAAATTATTCCTGGTGATCGTGGCTATGTAAAGCAGGTACAGGACATTTGTTTATATATTGGATTCGAAGAATATAGGAATGGTACTACAGGATTAATGTATGAGTAAAGTTATGCATGAACTCATCGTTGTGTTTAATACTAAATCCCTGCATTTTAAATACATGATCCGCACGCAGAGCATCTATTGAAAACGGCACAGTAGATGGGGACATCACAACGCTAGAGCCCAGCCGTGGCAACACGGGACGCACGAGAGTGTCGCGCAGATCCCAGACTCGCTGGAAACAGCATCGATCCCGCCCCTCTCCGGTGCAGCAGGGCAGCCCACGAGCCCCCAGGGGAGGACAGGGTAGAGGACGGATGCGAGACGAGGAAGAGGATAAGGGGGGAGGAGGGCAGGACAGAAGGAAGGACGGAGGAGGAGGAGCGATCCCCGAACGATCCCCTGCGACTGCCTTGGAGCCGCCCTCCTCCTCAATCTCCTTTTTGAGCAGGGACCGCCCGTCCTGGCATTTCTCTGAGCCTAGCATGAAACTTTCTTGGAACCCAGAAAAGTTCTATGAGCAAAACCAATGTTCTTAGAACATCGACCCGTTGTGTGAAAACAAGACACACTCAGCCAGAAACGTTCCAAGAACATTTCGTGGAGACCACAAGAGATCCTTAAAACACCCTTTGGTGGGCCTCTAGGCACGCCAGGACGCTTCGTCGCTGCTTGACAACCTCCTTTGCCCTCGTGGATCTGTCGGCTACACGCAGGAGTGACCCTGGGTGAGAGTGACCTTTGATGCGCGGCTCTTGGGGGGCCGCCAGGGGGGCCAAACACGAGCGCGCTGGACGCTGCTGCCCCATCGCACTCGGCGATCGGGGGACCCCATTGGGCCCGCACCCAAAGGTCACTCCGGCGAAAGGTCACTCTTACGTCCAGTCGGATCTGAGCTTATGTCGGGCCTGCCCCCCATACAGGGGGATCTTCGACGAACAAAAAAAAAACCCAAAATAATAAAACAATACTCCAAACATAGTCAGGGGACTATTCCTGGGGGTATCGTTTGACCTTTTTGGGGTATCTTTGGGGTATTTGTCATTCTTTTTCGTGGAAAATCACCCTGTAGGGGGACACGCCCGACTTTAATCTGAGCTGCCCCGCTCACCGCCCTTCCATAACTGGGGGAGCTGTGGTCCTTACCCCCCTGGGGGAACCCATCGCCTCGACGATCTCTCGAGAGGGGTGTCGAAATCGATGGGTCCCCCAGGGGGGTAAGGACCGCAGCTCCCCGAGTTGTGGCTGGCCCTTGCGTTCGGCGGTGGACAAATCTCCCTGTAGTAGACCTCCCCTTAGTGAAAACGGCCTGCGACCGAAACCGGCGGACCTGGACCCGCAAAAATGACGGCCGCGACGCCCTCTCGCGCACCGAAGACGACCAATTCCTCAATAAATGTGTCAGGGCAGGAGGTCTGTCCAGCCCCGTCTTACGTCCGGTCGGATCTGAGCTGCCCCGCTCACCGCCCTTCCACGGGTCTTTCCCCACGGGCTTCACGCGGGAGCCCTCCTTCTGCACCTCCTCGGCGCGGGGCCTGCCGGGCCGGGAGCCGGCCGCTCCTCCAGCTCGCCCATTCCCCCTCCCTCTCTCCAGCATCCCCCCCCCCTTCCTCCTCCTCCAACCCCACCTTGGAGCCAGCCCGTCCTCCGCCTCCTCCTCCTCCTCCACCTTCTCCTCCTCCTCCTTCTCCTCCTCTTCCTTCTCCTCCTCTCCTCCTCCACACCCGCATCCCTGTCCCGCTCCTCCTCCTCCTCCTCGCCCTCCTCCTCCTACTCCTCCTCCTTCTCGTTCTCCTCCTCTGCCTCCTTCTGTATACATTCCTTGTCCTCCTCCAACTCCTCGTCCTCCTTCTCCTCCTCCTCCTCCTGATCCTCCTGATCAGTCCTGATTCTCCTGATCGTCCGCCCTCTTTCCTCGTCACTCGTCCTCGCTCCTTCCTCTCCTCCGCTCTCGGGCACACCCGCTGCCACTCCCTACACGGAATCGGCCGCCATGTGGTGTGGTGCGGACACCTCAGGAGGGAAAGCGAAGGTCTGACATCGTCCTCCGATTATCCCCGCCACGAGGCCTGCCGGTCTTGGAATCAACAACCACCCTGTAGATAACCCGCGTGTGCAGCGGCGGGATGACGCCGTCAAACCCCACGCACGACCTTCGGCTACACGCCAGAGTGACCCAAGAAAAAGGGTGACCTTTGCCTTTGGCGCGCGGACTACGGGCGCGCAGCGTGGCCAAATCCAAGCGCGCAAGCAGCCCTTCTCGCATCGCGCTCGGCGAGCGGGGGGGGACCCGGGTGAGCCCGCGCCAAAGGTCACTCCGGCGAGGGGTCACTCGTATACCCAGACCCCGAAGCCATCATTATTTCATGATCGGGAGCGGCCAAAAGGGGGGTGTCCAAGAGGGGGTGGGTGCAAATCATGACCAGCGGCATGTGCGCGGCCCAGCGGGGGGGCCAGGGACGTAATGAAATAAGAAGAGGCGCCATGAAATCTGGGGAAACATCATGGCCCCCGCCATAGTATCCACCCCCCTAGTCATCACCCCCCTCTTTGCCGCCCCCGACATGACGTCGAGCCCCAAAAATCTCGACCCATTCCCCGGGAACGTTTTTTTGTTATCCTGAATCGTTTTTGACGGTCCTGGGGCCCGCCGAGGGCCCCCAGAGGCCGAGAATAACAAACAACTCCCCGTCGCATTTTTTTCACGACTTGAGGAGGTCTGGGTACGTGCAGTCGAGGCCTGGGCAGCAAGAACATGTTGCTGCCACCGGTGTCCGGCGTGATGAATGCGAACTTCGGGTTGGTGATGTCGGAGACGACGCCCTCTGGAAGGTGGGAGGGGGGAGGTGGCTGGGAGGGAGGGGGGAGGGAGGAGGAGGAGGAGGAAGAGGAGGAGAGGACGAGGAGGAGGAGGAGGAGGAGGAGAAGAAGGAGGAGGAGGAGAGAAGGAGAAGGGGGGAGGAGGAGGAGAAGGAGGAGGAGGAGGAGGAGGAGGAGGAGGAGGAGGTGGAGGTGGAGGGGGAGGAGGAGGAGGAGGAGGAGGGAGAGGAGGAGGAGGAGGAGGAGGAGGAGGAGGAGGGGAGGAGGAGGAGGAGGAGGAGGAGGAGGAGGAGGAGGAGGAGGAGGAGGAGGAGGAGGAGGAGGAGGAGGAGGAGGAGGAGGAGGAGGAGGAGGAGGAGGAGGAGGAGGAGGGGAGGAGAAGGAGGAGGAGGAGGAGGAGGGAGGAGGGAGGAGAGGAGGAGGATGGAGGAGGAGGAGGAGGAGGAGGGAGGAGGAGGAGGAGGATGAGGAGGAGGAGGAGGAGGAGGAAGGAGGTGGGCGGCCGCGTCCCAGCCGTAGGGCAGGTGCCCGGCGGCCGCGACCCGCTCGGCCGCGGTCTCTTCGGCCATCACCTCGTCGTCCAGCGGCTGGACGTCCTCGGCCCTGGGGCGGCCCGTCTTCGAGTCCAGGACGAGCCTGGTGCTGGCGGGTGGTCATGTTAGGTCGGGCGTGCCCCTCCTACAGGCAGAGATATTGGGGCGAAAACAAAACAGTCAAAGCAGGTCCCCAAATAGGCAAGAAGACTCAACAAGAACACCCAAAACGTCCCCAGATTATATTCCCAAACCATCCTGTGGTGTTGGGTCCTCGTTTTGAAGACGGTCCGCGTTCCTCCCTCCTTCGTCCCTCCTCCCACCCCCTCCTCCCTCTTCCCTTTCCTCCCTACGTTTCACCCACTCGGTACATCGTCTCGTGGCCCCATAGGGAGCTCCACCGAAGCCCCCAGTGGGACCGTCCAAGTGCGCCCCGGAAACCCAATTTGGCAAACCACTCACTTCGTGGCCCCATAGGGAGCTCCACCGAAGCCCCCAGTGGGACCACCCGCGTGCGTCCCGGAAACCCAAAGTGGCACTTTCATCCACCCGCTAGCTTCGTGGCCCATAGGGAGCTCCACCGAAGCCCCCAGTGGGACCGTCCGCGTGCGTCCCGAAACACCTGATTTTGCATTTTCACCCACCCAGCACAACGTTTCGCAGCCCCAAAGGGAGCTCCACCAAGGCTTCAATGCCACCGTCCGCACGCGTCCCGAAAACCGAATGTGACCTTTTCACCCACTCGGTACAGCGCTTTGTGGCCCCATGGGGAGCTCCACCGAAGCCCCCAGTGGGACCGCCTGCATGCGTCCCGAACACACCCAATTTGGCACGTTCACCCACCCACTACAGCGCTCCGTGGCCCCATAGGAAGCTCCACCGAAGCCCCCAGCGGGACAATCCGCACGCGTCCCACATACCCAATTTGGCATTTTCACCCACTCGGTACAGCGCTTTGTGGCCCCATGGGGAGCTCCACCGAAGCCCCCAGTGGGACAATCCGCATGCGTGCCACACACCCTTGTTGGCAGGTTCACCCACCCAGTAAAGCGCTTCGTGGCCCCATAGGGAGCTCCACCGAAGCCCCCAGTGGGACCGCCCGAGCGCGTCCCAAAACATCAAATCCCACCAGCCCTCTGGGCGTCGGTGGTTTAGGGCGTTTCCTCTTCCACCCCTCCTTCTTCCCCTTCGGGGAGGGGTTTACCCCTCCCCCTACCCCCTCCCCATGGACCTGGACAGGGGGTTCCGCGAGTCGTCGGGGCGTCGGAAACGGCCTCGGCGAGGAAGCCCAAATCATTGATTTGACTAAGGTTTTGGCCCCATTTTGGCCTTCTGGGGAGGCGACGCTAATTCATGCTCCCCTCTTGTTTGATCGATCTCCTCCGAGATGGCCCCAAGAGCGCTCCCAAGGCTCCCAAGGGTGCACCAAGAGGGCCCCAAGAGGTTGCCAGGAGGCCCCAAGAGGCCCCCAAGAGGCGCCCAGGATGCCCCCAAGAAGCTCCCAAGAGACCCCCAAGAGGCCCCAAGAGGCCCCCCAAAGGCACCCAAGACGCTCCAAGAGGCCTCGGCGAGAATGCTAAATCCATTGAGTTTACGTAGGTTTGGTCAACATGTTGGCCTCCTGGGTGGGGGGGCACTGATTAAGACGACTCCAAGAGCGCCTGGGAGAGCCCAAGATGACCTCCAAGATGGCTCAAGATATCCCAAGATGCCTCAATATGGCTCTCACGATGCTCCAAGAGGCCCCAAGACCGCTCCAAGACGGCTCCAAGAGGCCAAAGAGCTCCCCCAGGAGGCCCCGAAGAAGCCAAAATCATTCCAAAACCTTAGGACATCAATTCAAGAGCGCCCCGGAGGCCCCAGGAGGCCCCAACTGGCGCCGAAGAGGCCTCCAAGAGGCTCCCAACAGACACCCAAGAGGCCTCTAAAAGCAATCGAAGCACCCAAGACGTTCTAAGAGGCGTCCGGAACCGCCAAGAGGACCCCAAGACGCTCCAAGACGCCTCCACTGGGGGACACTTCCTCTGTGTACTGCCCACTTCCCTGATCGAGGCAATTCCTCTGGGCATCTTTTCTGGATGGGCTGGTGGGGATACGCGAAGCGGCTAGAATTTTGCATTTTCACCCACCCAGTACAACGCTTCGCAGCCCCAAAGGGGGACCGCCCGCGTGCGTCCCGGAAGCCCAATGTGGCACTTTCACCCACCCAGTACCACGTTTCGTGGCCCCGTAAGGAGCTTCACTGAATCCCCGAGCGGGACCGCCTGCATGCGTCCCGAGCACACCCAATTTGGCATTTTCAACCCACCCTGGACAGCGCTTTGTGGCCCCATAGGGAGCTCCACCGAAGCCCCCACTGGGACCGCCTGCATGCGTCCCACATACCCAATTTGGCAGTTTCGCCCACCCAGTACAACGCGTTATGGCCCCATAGGGAGCTCCTTGGCGTCTGTGTGGTCGGGCTATTGGCAGCAACACTCCCCTGAGTCAGCCCGGCAGTGCTTGTCGCAGTTGAGGTCTGAGGCTAGGAACAGCCCTCTTCTGGCGCCTTTAACCCTTTTCGCAGTTGTGCCAGGTTCTGTCGAAGATCCCGGACGGACGGGGTAGAGGTCCCGACATGATCCCCCCTCGTCTCATCAAAGATGCCAGCATGGAGGCCAAGGAAGCCTTCTTGAAGCTACTCATAGCAATTGAAGATTCGGTCACGCTGCCTTTTGCCCAAGCCTATTGTCTTATAGCTCTGCTTGACAAGCCGGATGGCGGCCTCCGCCCCATAGCATTAATGGGTTTCGCGTATGTTGTCTTGTTGCGTTTAAGGCACCCCGAAGTGTCGGCCTGGGATAAGGCCACCGCGGGAGTGTGGGATAAGACTGTGGGAGGTGGGGCTGACGAGGCGGGGTGGGAGGATGAGCTTGACACTGAAATTGCTATTTTGCAAGGCTTCATGGTCGGTGGTGGCCTGGTCGACCTCACCAAGATTTATGACCAAGTTGGCATGCCAGAGCTGGTGTCTCAGGCGAAAAGTCTCAACTACCCTCTTCGCCTCCTTGCGCTCGCAGTGGAAGCTTATCTCGGCCCCCGTCTTCTGACCCTCGACCAGGCAGTGCACCCTGGAATCATCCCGTCAGGAGGGGTGTTGCCAGGATGTGGTCAGGCTGTGTCTCTTTCGCGCGCGCATTTGCATGCCCCCCTGGCTGCCACGCACACTGTTCACAAAGCGTCTCACACCAGGCAGTGGATTGATGACATAGCTTTTCGCATTTTCGGCACAGAGCCTCTTATTCGTGAAATGTTTCCCCTGGTGGTCCGCACCCTGGTGAGGGGCCTCTTGGGAGTAATTATCCCGGCAAAGCAACCTAACAGCGATGTGTAGAAGCATATCTGAAAGCATTCCCCTTAAGATTCAGATGAAAATCAAGTTGTCGAATTCTGCTGTTCTCGCAGTCGTAGTCGCATTCGCGATGACAGTCGCAGCGGCAACGGCAGTCGCAGTCACAGCCTCAGCCTCAGCCTGCCTCAGCCTCAGCCTCAGCCTGCCTCAGCCTCAGCCTGCCTCAGCCTCAGCCGCAGCCGGCCGGGGCAGCCGGCCGGGGCAGCCGGCCGCCCTCCCCTCCTGCTCGTCCTCCTCCTCCTCCTCCTGCTCGTCCTCGTGCTCCTCCTGCTCGTCCTCTTTCTCCTGCTCCTCCTCCTCCTCCTCCTCCTCCTCTTTCTCCTGCTCCTCCTCCTCCTCCTCCTCCTCCTCCTCCTCCTCCTCCTGCTCGTCCTCGTTCTCGTCCTCCTCGTCTTGCTCGTCCTCCTCCTCCTGTGCTCCTCTCCTCTTCCTCCTCCTCCTCCTCCTCCTCCTCCTCCCTCCTCCTCCTCCTGGTCCTCGTTCTCCTCCTCTGGTGCTCTCCCCCCCTCCTCTCCTCGTCCGCCTCCTCCTCCTCCTCGTCCTCCTCCTCCTCCTCCTCCTCGTCCTCCTCCTCCTCTTCCTCCTCCTCCTCCTCCTCCTCCTCCTGGTAGTCCTCCCCCTCCCCTCCTCCTCCTCCTCCTCCTCTTCCTGGTCGTCCTCGTTCTCGTCCTCCTCGTCTTGCTCGTCCTCCTCCTCCTGGTGTTCTCTCCTCCTCCTCCTCCTCCTCCTCCTCCTCCTCCTCCTGGTGGTCCTCGTTCTCCTCCTCCTGGTGCTCTCCCCCCCCCTCCTCCTCCTCGTCCTCCTCCTCCTCCTCCTCGTCCTCCTCCTCCTCTTCCTCCTCCTCCTCCTCCTCCTCCTCCTCCTCCTGGTAGTCCTCCCCCTCCCCTCCTCCTCCTCCTCCTCCTCCTTCCTGGTCGTCCTCCTCCTCCTGGTCGTCCTCCTCCTCCTGCTCGTCCTCCTCCTCCTCCTGCTCGTCCTTCTTCTCCTGCTCCTCCTGCTCCTCGTCCTGCTCCTGCTCGTCCTCGTCCTCCTGGTCTTGCTCGTCCTCCTCCTCGTCGTGCTCTTGCCCCTGCTGAAAATGTGGCCCAGGAATGGGAGTTCTGGGAAGTCGAAGAGCACGAAGTTGCCTACAGTTGGCTACGGGCATTCAAAATGTGGCCCGGGAATGGAGTTCTGGGAACTCGAAGAGCACGAAGTGGCCTACAGTTGGCTCCGGGCATTCAAAATGTGGCCCGGGAATGGAGTTCTGGGAACTCGAAGAGCACGAAGTGGCCTACAGTTGGCTCCGGGCATCCAAAATGTGGCCCGGGAATGGAGTTCTGGGAACTCGAAGAGCACGAAGTGTGTGACTGTTGCATCCGGCCCTCCAGAATGTGGCCCGGGAATGGCGTTCTGGGATCTCGAAGAGCACGAAGTGTGTGACTGTTGCATCCGGGTATTCAGAATGTGGCCTGGGAATGGAGTTCTGGGAAGTCGAAGAGCACGAAGTGTGTGACTGTTGGTGAAAAACGAGCCCGGCACCCTGCCGCCCGGCAACTCCCCAACACCTGCCCGGACCCCCCTGTGGAGTGATCTGTGAGCTCTTTTGAGTCAACTAGAAACCTATCAGTCTTCGCTGTTAGGTAAAAAGCCAGCTCTCGGTTCCGAAGTGCGTTTTCATGGCCTCGCACTCCCAGCTGCGAGAGCTTCTGCCCAAGCTTGCCTCGGGCACTGCTCTGGAGAGTGCCAAGTCTGTGGCTGCCGCGAGGGACCTTGGACATGACACTACTTTCGGCTGCAGGCGTTCTGTCAAGGTGCGCACAGCCAGGTTTGGCCGCGGTTTTAAGGCTGCGGGGAAGATAAGGAGGTTCACAAAAACTGATAGGCGAGCTCCCAAGCTCTTTTTCACGAATTCGTATCCCAAGTCCATGTGGGCGGCAGAAGTGCACGGTGTTTGCCCTACCTCTCTCAAGCGTCTCCGCAGCAGCGCTCATGCTAGCAGCTTGGTAAGTGGCAGAGGCACGTGCTGCACCACAGCAATCCGCCTGACCTACGGGGCCGGGCGCGATCCAGTGCAAGTTCATGTCCGTCGCCTCGTCACCACTTGGCTTGGCCGGCTCGGAAAGCGTCCTGGGCTTCTGGAGCGCGTGGAGTCTGTGTGGGGCCGTTCTCTGGATCGCGTCAGGAAGGGCTGGGCGTGGGTGCGGGGGCCTCTCAGCGCACTGCAGGCAACTTTAATCCACCTTGGATGGCAGGTGCCCAGCCCTCGTACCTTTTTCAGCCCGTCCGGAGAGGAATTTGCTCTAGTGAATGGTGGTGACAGTCCTGCCACGCAGCTGCTGCAGGATCTAGATGACACCATTGAGACCAGTCATTGGATAGAGGCCTCGAAGTTTTATCTCGGCAAAGGTGCTGAGCGAGGGGTCTCCTGGCAGCATGTAGGTGAGCTCACTAGGCATTTAGTCAGCGAAGGTGAAGCTGGCCTTGCCGCCATGGTGAGAGTTGTTGCCTGCGGCGGTATTTGGCCAGAAGAAAGAAAGCATGAGTGCGCTCTCGTTCCTGATCCCGTGTGCCAGCGCTGCCTGAGAGATGCCGAAACACCCAAGCACCGAATTTGGCAATGCCCGTGCAATGCCGATAGCGAGCTTGTCAGGGTCCAGGTCAGCGAGCATTTAAGGCATCAGGCTATCGTCGAATTCGACGCCTGCCCAATATTTTGGGGACGGGGGCTCATACCTCTTGATTGGTTCTCCCTCCCTCCTCCGCCTGAGCAGCGCTTCCTCGAGTACCACGGGTATGAGCCCTCGGAACCCTTCCCTGGAGGCATTTACGGGGCTGACGGTGCAGGAGGTCCTTGGTCGAAGCATCCTGTGCTGCGCCGGGTGGCTTTCGCTTTCGTCAGGCTTGACGCTTCCGGGGATGATTTTTATTGGAGCCATGGGGTCACGGGTTTGGTCGAAGGCAAAAGGCAGACGGTCCCAAGGGCTGAGCTTACAGGCCTAATTGAGGCCGTTCGCCATGTTGCCAAGAATGAAGACCTGACTCTTGTGTGTGATCATATAAACCATGTGAACGCCTACCATAAAGGAAGGCACCATACCTATCGCCTTGCCAATGCAGATCTGTGGTGGGAGTTCTGGCTCCTTGTTGATCTGCGCACGGCTGAAACTCATCTTGTGCATTGCCCTTCCCACCTTGATAGTGATGACAAGTTTCGCAGGTTTTGGCGCACGTCGGTCGCAGAGCATGTTTATGTCAATCGTGCTGCGGACCATCTCGCTGACCAGCGTGCCGGGGCTGCTCAGATCCAGTCTCATATCTGCCGGGAGGTGCTTGCACTTGAGGAGAAGGCGAAATATGTCCTGCTGCGTGCGGCCTTCCTCACTGTTGCGATAGCGTCCCGCCCGAAGGATCGCTCGCGCGTTGTCGCTAAGAGCATCGTGGACCGTAAAGAGAAGGCCAAGCAGCGCAGGCTTGAATTCATTCGAGCCTCTTCTCACCAGTTTCTTAATGTCACGGGCACTTCTTGGAGGTGCTCTGGGTGCGGCCTCCATGCCCGTGAGAGGGCGAGAGGTTTCCGGGACTCCGTTTTGTCGGCTTGCCCCGCCCGTGCTCCCAGGCCTCCCGTCCCGCTCCCCAGGGTTGTTCCTTCCCTGGAGCCCGAGGCCCCCGTTGATGAGTGGCTCTGGCGCCGTTTGGGTTTGGAGGATCCGCCCCAGAGAGTTGCCCACCCTGCCTTTATAGGGGGACAGCAGTTGAATTCAACTCACGAGCTCTGGTTTAAAGGGCGCTTTGTGTTTTGTGGTCTGTGCGGGTCCTGGGCCGCCCAGCGACCAGTCAACCTGCTGATTGGTTGTTCTGTGGCCCTGGAGGGCCCACACAAAATCTCCCCGAAGCAGTTGCAGGCGCTCCAGCGAGTACGCAAGGGTAAGCCACCTCAGCAGACTGCCTCATCTTGGGGCGAAAATTGTACCCTGGAGCTTTGATTTGTTTCACCGTCAAGTTTTAACCTGCTGGCAGAGTTTGGCTTGATGATGCACACAGTGAAAAGCCCCATAGGGAGCTCCACCGACGGCCCCAGTGCTACCGCCCGCATGCGTTCCCCCCCAAACCCAATACAAAATATCGTGGCTGCGTAGGGAGCTCCACCAAGGCCCCAGGACTACCGCCCGCATGTGTTCCCAGTGCAGCGAGCGCTTCGTGGCACCATAGGGAGCTCCACCGAAGGCCCTGGTGCTACCGCCCGCATGCGTCCCCCCACCCAGTACAGCGCTTCGTGGCCCCATAATGAACTCCACCGACGGCCCCAGTGCTACCGCCCGCATGCGTTCCCCCCCCACCCAGTACAGCGCTTCGTGGCCCCATAGGGAGCTTCACCGGAGAAGAGATTCACAATGGCGGTACCCACAACTGCATGTGGTTGGGTCCTTCGCCAGGACAATTCTGACTGTTCTGGAAGATTCCTCCTGTAGAGAGACATGCCCTGGCAATGTGGGGTGACCCCACTGGGGGGCGAAGAGAAAGGCCTTACAGGGGCCCTCCAGGGCTCCTTTCGGGCCCCCGGTGTCTCCAAAAGGGGCCTCAAAGGGCTCCGTTTAGCACGTATTTCTTCCCCCCCCCATGCGGGCCCACGCCCCATTACCACCCGCGCAACCTGTACTGGACGCGGGTCCCCGCCGGGGGGATCTCGTTGTCCCAGGCGGCGCACGATCTCGGCAGGCAGAACATCTTGTCCCCGCCGCTGTCCTGCTCGATGAACCCGAAATTGTCGGTCTCCTTGCGTTTCGCCGCCATTGTCCCGTGGTGCACGGTGTTGGGATCGAATGGGTCTGGCTCCTCCGCGGTCACGTTGTCAGCCCTGCATGGGCCAAGGGGGCGGGGCGAGGGAGAGAGGAAGAGGATAGCTGGCATGATGGGGCAGAACCAAAAGCCGAGACAGGGGAATACGCGAGGTTGCATGCTTCATGCCTAAGAAAGAGGAACTACTGGTTCCTAAAAGCTCATCTGCCTTCAAGCCGTGTCCACCGCTGTCGGAGCGCGTGCTGCTGAAGACCTCGATTGACATCCAGCCCCGGTGAGGCTCTCAACGCTCCCGAAAACTCCCCTAGAGAGCGAACATGGCGAAAACCCTCGGGCGCAAGGGTTGAAATCGCCAGAAAGGTGTGGGCTCCGAGAGATCTCTGGAGACCTCTAGAAATCGCAGAGGGTCTTAGAAAACTTCGCACAGGGCCAAGAACGCAACAAGCAAACAGAAAAGCGCAACACCAGACATCGAACGTGGAACCTCAAAGCTGGACCCTCGAGGGAGGGATCGTTTCTTTGGTCCACCTGGGGGCAACCAGAACACATGGTGTGCACATGCTGTGCTGCCATGCGCCGTTCATAATCACGAACGCGCGCGCATTCCGAGCGCGCATTCCGAGCTGCATTCCGAAGGCCATTTACGTATATGGTAGAGGAGAGCGACCATAATTTGAATTTCAGCATCTGAAAAATTTCAACACAGACATGTGAATGACTGTGGAGGGCTCCTGAGGCTCCGTGGACTGCCCAATACTGGGCCTGTCTGGAAGCTTCTCGGGCGCATCTTGGGCCATCTCCGGGGCTTTATCTGACGGCATGGAAGTATCTTGAACCCTCTTCGGGCCCAGATGCTCATGTCTGCGGGGCCCTCTGTGGTCGTGTGGGCCAGTCAAAATCCGGACAAACGAACACGGCCAAATCACCGAAAGACAACAACTCCCTGGTGTGCCCGCTGGCGGCCTCTCTTGACTTCCTACCAGACCACCCTGGGCCAACCCGAGGTCACGAATTTCGCGTTTGGGCGAGTACGAGCTCTGTGTTTTTTTTTTCGATGTTCCCCGACCCCCCCCCCACACTGGAAGTGGGGGCAAATTGAGGTCTTCGGGTTGGGTTGGGGTGAACTGGTGGGTGGTGATCTCTCGGGCCCTCTTGCGACGGCTCGGGGGCTTGTCGGGCCCCCTCGGGCCGCCGCGGGGGCATCGAAAGCTGTCCGGGGGGGGCCTCGCTTGCCCGTAGAAAGACGCCTTCTGTGATGAAGCCCCAATGTGCAGTCATCGGCCTGACCTACGGAACAATAAGTAAGGAACGAAGCCCCATGTTTCTTAGGAGTAACGCATAAGGAACGACAGATCATGCATCACGCATCAGGAGCGCTGAATAACGCATGCGAGCCTGAGGAACGACCGGGCCCCTCTTGAAAAGTAGGTGCTCCTTACCCAAGCCGATCACTGTACGGTAGTATTATGTCGGGCGTGTCCCCCCACAGGGGGATGTTCGACGAAAAATGAAAGGTACCCCCAAAATGCCCCAAAAAGGTCAACAACAAAATCAAAAAAAAGTCCCCAGACTATGTTTGGATTATTGTTTGATTATTTGTGGTGTATTTTGTTTTTTTGGTCGAAAATACCCCTGTAGGGGGACAGGCCCGACATTAAGATAGAGGGCGGTCCATGGCAACCCGCAGTGAGCCAGTGTCCGCCCTTTTTCCGGGGAGATGCCCACATGCTGCCGCGGCTGGTGCGGCCAAGAGCGTCCACGGGCGCAAGGGGTGCCTACAGGGCAGTTTCCAATACATGGGATTTTCAAACATTGGGTTTTTAATGCATGACTAATTTATGAATGAATTTATGCATGAACTCATCGTCGTTTTGAAATGCTAAATCCTTGCATGTTTGATACATGATCCACACGCGGAGCATGTATTCAAAACGGTACTGTACGCCCACGGTGGCCCTCGATTGCGGAGTGCTTCTGCCACAGCTCGAGAGAGGAGACGGAGAGGGGGGCGGGAGGTAGAGGTAGTATCAGATCGGGCACGTCCTCCTACAAGCGGGCTGTGGATGACAAATGGAACATCGTCAGCCATACCCACACATGGCAACACAAGGTACCAGTGGCAAAAACGTCCCCAGACTACGTCTTGACTATGTTTGAGCATCTCTCCTGTAGAGGGACGTGCCCGACTTCAAGACAGCAGGGAGGGACCTGGGTCTTCCGGTCTTGGCGTCGATGACGATGTCGTAGTTGACCCGCGTGCCGATGAGCGGGAGCACTCCGCCCTCGCACGACTTCGGCATCACGAACATGTTTTCCTCGCAGAGGTACGCGGGAAGCAGGGGGCAGAGGCGGACAACCTCGGTCTCGAGTCGGTCTCGAGAAGAGGGAGGAGGAGGAGGAGGAGGGGGAGGAGGAGGAGGAGGAGGAGGAGGAGGAGGAGGAGGAGGAGGAGGAGGAGGAGGAGGAGGAGGAGGAGGAGGAGGAGGAGTAGGAGGAGGAGGAGGAGGAAGGAGGAGGGGGAAGGGGGGAAAAGGGGGGAGGGGGTGGAGTAGGGGGGGAGAAGGGGGAAGGTGGAGAGGTGCAGGAGGCGAGGGAGTGATGAGACGGTGAAGCGGGTCCACTTCGCCATGAACGCACCTTAGAACAGGACCTGCGATTGACTTGAAGGAGGGGGAGGAGGTGGAAGGCGGTGACCTAGACCTGTAAGTTTCCTAACAAGAGCAAAAATGTCTGATGCACATTTCAGAACCTGGGATAACGTGTTGGAACCAGGGAGCGTGAAACACGAGCCAGGGTGAACAAGCTGGTTCCCACGAGTAAATCGGGAGCTCCAGGGCACTACCGTTGTCCTTCGCGCAACTCAAGCCTTCTGAGGCCTTCCGTTGCCACGGCTGGGTACGATTCGAGATCCTCGTCAGATGGTCCAGGAGGAACCCAGGAGACGTCCAGGAGAGCGACTATCAGAGGAAACAGCAGGACAAGGAAGCAGGAAGGGGGCAGGCGTCCTCGCCGCTGTCTTGATCTATGAAGCCGAAACTGCCGCTGTCCCTGACGTACGTGCCGGCCAGCCGTGCTGGCGGGCCCCAGTCCCCCTTGCCGCCCCAGTCCCCCTTGCCGCCCCAGCCTCCTTTGCGCGAAGCTGGGATCCGCACAGGCCCACCTCCTGGGTGAACCGATCCGCCCGAGGACCAGAGGCAGACTCGGGGGAACGCAGAGGGACAGGTAACCAGCCTCAAACGTATCCCTATCCCTAAGATGGGCGAGCAAAAAGCGAGGACAATCTTAGGGATAGGCCCTCAGAAACTGAGGGAACCCTCAAGATCGGCATCGGGGCGAGGTGATGTCAGACATAGGGATAGGGAGATGCTTCAAACTGGTAGACAGAAGCACTGCCAACTCGGAGGTCCACGCGGCTTTTTCGGCTCGCCGCGCGACTCCCCCTCGCCGGCGCGCGGAGCAACGCCAGGGGCGGCGCCCGAGGCGCCGCCAGGGGGCCCCAGCGCCGATGCGAGGACTCCGCGCGGGCCTCCGAGTTTTTGTTGCTTACGTCGGGCACGCCGTCCCTCTGCAGGAGGAACATGTCCAGAAATAGTCGCAACACGCTCTGGGGACGGCTTG
The DNA here is from genome assembly GCA_963575745.1 of Prorocentrum cordatum. Lineage (NCBI taxonomy): Eukaryota > Dinophyceae > Prorocentrales > Prorocentraceae > Prorocentrum > Prorocentrum cordatum. The sequence continues at coordinate 16,333 of CAUYUJ010018825.1, read as the reverse complement.
CCTGGGACTTGTTTTCCAACTGTGCTCAGGCACTATGTGGGGGTTATCTTTCGATTGCTCGCCCGGGCTCTGCCTGTCGGGGGACATGCCCGACCTGAGTTTATGGCTCTGCCGTTCTTCGCTCCCCTAGAATTGAAGGGGCCCTGGGACACACAAAGAAATAGAGACGAATAACAGGATTCCCCATAGTTTCATATATGTTCTGGGTTTTCGTCCTCCCCCCCACTTCCCATCTTTCCCTATATTTTCGGGGGAATCGACGACTCATTGTGCCTGTGTGTTTTTTCCCCCTCCTGAAGAGTTTGCCCCCCGGGCGCCAGGCACGACGCGGGGCCCGTGCCGCAAGAGGAGCCCCGACCCCCTCAGCTCGGGAGCGGCCAAGAAGGGGGTGTCCAAGAGGGGGGGGGATGCAAATCATGACCAGCGGCATGTGCGTGGCCCAGCGGGGCACCAGGGACGTAATGAGATAAGAAGAGGCGCCATGACATCTGGGGAAATATCATGGCCCCCGCCATGATATCGACCCCCCCCTAGTCATCACCCCCCTCTTTGCCGCCCCCCATCTCAGCTGGAGTGCGCGCCTCCTACCGGGAGGGCGAGGTGCCCTCCTGCTCTTTCCGCCCCGCTGCCGCCGCCGGGGGGGGAGAGGCGCCTTTCCTCATGCTGTTGAAGGGGCCCTGGGACACACAAACAAATACACACAAATAGCAGGATTCACAATATTTTCCCATATGTTCTGCTGGGTATCTGTCTCCCCCCCCCCTTCCAATATTTTCCCATATTTTCTGGCAGTCGACGATTCATTGTGTCTGTGTGTTTTGTGTTCCTCCTGATTCTGTTGTCCCCGTCGTACCTAAGGACCGCATCCCAGAAATACGTTCGAGCACCCCAAAGGGTGTCGAGACAGTGCCGAAAGAGCATCGCCTCCCAGGGCTCGACACGTGAAAAACCCTCAGCTTCAAGACCTCCGTGTAGCTCGAAATTCTCCCTGGTGCTCAAGGCTGGAATAGGTTGGAACATCATAAGACTTGCCGGAGGCGAGGCCGTGCCCCTATAATAATCATCCATAATAATCACCCCACTCGCGAAGCTGTTCAGTAAACGCACCCCTTGAAGGCATCGAACGGGGCGGGCATGTTTCGTCAACGCCCAGGGCCGTTTGGTAGACGTCAATTGTCGGGTACGGGTGTTTTTTCCTCCCTCGAGTCTTGCCGGAGGCGAGGCCGTGCCAGCCTCCCCCGTGGGACGCGCCACGTGCTGGGGGCGCAGCGAGAGATACAGATACCGGTGCTCTCAGGACCCCTCGAGGCACATCGACAAGCCAAGAGATGAGCATAGAGGCATCGATGCCGATTTCCCCTACCGATAAGCCAAAGAGATATCGATTCCACCAGGGAAAGACCCCAATCGGTGGATGGTTTTCGATAAAAAAGAGATCGACCGGGAACCCAAGAACCCGGAACCCACCAAAATCGGCACGGAACCATGACCAGGAACCCGGGAACCCGGAACCGGGAACCGGGGAACCCAGCCGGCCACCAAAATCGGCGGGACACCTTCGACAAATCTTGAAAATATCTGCTAGGAACCCTTCAGGCGCAGAGAGATATCGACACCGCTGCTCCCAGGACCCCTCAAGGCACATCGACAAGCCAAGAGATGAACAAAGAGACATCGACACCGATATCTGCATACCGATATCCGCTACCGATAAGCAACGATGGCGGTGGACAAGCCTCCCTTTGATAAACCACCCTCTAATAAAAACAGCCTAAGACCGAAACCGGACCTGGACCCACAAAAATGACGGCCTCGACGCCCTCTCGCGAACCGGAAACAGCCAATTCGCTAATCGACGTGTCAGGGTAGAAGGTCCATCAACCCTCGAAAAGAGATGTCGATACCGATACCGATCCATTTATCGCTGCTCCCGCGGTGCGCTCTGCGCACCACCTCGAGGCGAGCGCAGCCGTGGCGACGAGGGCACCCCAGGACCTCTCGAGGCACTTCGATGAGCAAAGAGATGCCGGTATCGATACCCGCGACCGATGAGCACAGAGAGATCGACATCGATGCCGATAGCGACACCGCTGCTCCCGAGGTGCGCTCCGAACAAGACGCGGGGAGGCGCGCGCAGCCGTGGCGGCGGGGGCATCCCCGGAGGCCCACCCTGGCGAACACGAGGGCAGAGCCCAGAGCCTACAGGGCAGTTGTTAATACATTTCTTAATATAGGATTTTAATACATGATAAATGTATGAATGAACTTATGCATGAACTCATCGTTGTCTTTATTGCTGGATCCCTGCATGTTTAATACATGATCCGCACGCGGAGCATGTATATATAAAAAAACGGAACTGTAGTGTTAGACCGGGCATGTTCACTACAGGCGGATGTTGGACGAACCATAAAACAAATCCCCCCAAAAAATGCCTCAACATAATCAACAGATAATCGAAACATCGATCCCAGACTCTTGTTGGACTATTTTTTTGATAAGCCTCCTGTAGAGGGACAGGCCCGACCTAAACCTAATGGCATCGACACCGTCGCCTCCTGTGATACAGTCATCGGCCTGACCTAAGGAATGATACATCAGGAACGAAGCCCCGTGTTTCCAAGGAGTAACGCATAAGCAACGATAGATAATACATAACGCATAAGGAACGATGACTATAGCATGCAAGCCTAAGGAACGGCCGAGCCCCTTTTCAAAAACAAGTGTTCCTTACTCGAGCCGCTCGCTGTATGGGCGATTTCGGAAACCCTGAACCCAACAACGTTCTCATCTCTTGGGAAGCGTTTTTTGCTTCCGTCGCCATCCGCCGGCCTCCGCCCGCGGAGGCGGCCTCGTTTTGCTTCCGCCGACCTTCCGCCGCCCCTCCGCCGCCTTCCGCGTCGGAAGAGATGACCACTCCTTCTATCCTCGAAGGCATCGCCTGTTCTGGAACGCCCCATGTGCAGATCCCGGCCTCGGGCCTTTGGCTCCGTCTGCGCCCCAGCCGCTCGCCGAGGCGCTCCACGCCGCCCAGGCGCCATCGGCGGCGCCCCCCTCGGGCCTCACGTGATCGGCCCTGGGCCTGCCAGTCTTCGTGTCCAGCACGACCTCAGAGAAGCGCGTTCCGCTGTTCGCAGAGTCACTGCTCGAAACCGGCCTGGATCCGCCGTGGGGGATATATATGCTCAGCCCCACCACTGTGAAAAATACATATAGATGTATAAATAAGGATAAACGTAGATTACATATATGTACATATAATTTCCGATATGTTACATCGAGACAAACGTGGGTTTTCCAACGTTTGCGAGTGGGCACTCTCCGAGCAGTGCAACGCGCCCGGTGAGACCTGGTAGACCACGCGGGTGCCGATCGGCGGCAGGGCCCCGCCGAAGCCGTCGCAGGACTTGGGCAGCACGAACATCTTCTCCTCGCCCGAGTCCTGCTGGATGAACCCGAACTTGCCCTGGTCCTCGCCGCGAACAGCAACCACGTCTGATGGGCCAGCTGTCCACAACCGCTACCACACGTAGGACGAGGGAGAAGGGAGGATGGGAAGGTCCTCCTCCTCCTCCTCCTCCTCCCTATCCAACCTATGGTAGTGGTGGTGGAAAGTCGGCCCATCAATATCCGTGCCCGCGCCCGCGCGGACTGGACTCTGGAGCGCGAATCCCCGAGGGCACAAGCGGTCGTAGGGACACGTCCCGAGCGGGTCGTCCGCGGAACGACGTCACGTATCCGCGGGGTCGCGGCTCAGAGGCCCAGCCCGCAGGCCGCGCATACGGATCGTGTGCTTCGCCCGCGACCTTGACGAAGCTGCCGGAGGACACCTCCGCGGGTTGCTCTGCCTGGTCACCGGGCTGCTCCGGGCGAACGTCCTGCGAAGGAGGGCGAGGGCCACTTCCGACCACCCCCCCTCAATCGCCTCCTCAAACGCCCAGATGTCCGTCGACCTGACGTGATCAACCCCAGCGTGCTTCGGACGCTGCGTGCTGGGAGGGGCGAGGGGCGGGCAGAAAGATGCGTCCCTGGTGCCCTTTTGGGGCCCCAGGGGGCGCCTTCAGGGCCCTCGCAGGGTACACGAAGCGTACCTCTCTCCAGCCCCAACATTATCACCCCCTCATTATCGGGGGCGGCAAAAAGGGCGTCCAAGAGGGGGGGTGCAAGTCACGGCCGGCGGCATGTGCGCGGCCCGGGGGGGGGCCGGGCACGTATTAAAACAAGAAGAGGCGCCATGAAATCCGCCGACCCTGTCGGCGTGTGTGAGGGGCTTCTCCGTTCGACTCGTCGTCTCCGTCGTCTCCGTTCTCCCCATCCCAGGGCTCTCCTCCTCAAGCGCGCTATCCAAAGCGAAATTAAACGACGTCGTAGGGGAGTCGAAGGGGAGCCCCTTCCTTTTGATCCATTCCCCGCAAGGGGGGGGAGGGAGGGGGTGGGCCCGGGGCAGATACGACGCCCGCCGGGGCGCACTTTCCTCGAGCTCGAGCGGGCACGCACGGGATGCACTTCCTCCTCCTTCTGGTCCTCCTCCTCCTCCTTTTCCTCCTCCTCCTCCTCCTGCTCCTCTCCTCCTTCTCCTCCTCCTCCTCCTCCTCCTCCTCCTCCTCCTCCCGCAGAGGCGTCCCGGGAGCGGGCCCCGAGTCAAAATACCACCCCCCTAGGGCACATTTTCCTCGAGCGGGCACGCCCGAGATGCACTTCTTCCTCTTCCGAGAGCACGTCCCAAGTCAGAATATCACAACCCCGGGGCGCACTTTCTTCGAACGGGCACACAAAGGATGCACTTCCTCCTCCTCCTCCTCCTCCTCCTCCTCCGCCTCCTCCTCTTCCTCCTCCTCCTCGTGCTCCTCCTCCTTCTCCTCCTCCTCCTCCTCCTCCTGCTCTTCCTCCTTCTCCTCCTCCTCCTCCTCCTCCTTCTCCTCATCCTCCGCTTCCTCCCCCCACTCCTAGCCCTTTCGATCAGGGTCGGCGGCACCGGCCGTCAGGCCTCTCCAATCTGTGGAAATATCATGGTTCCCGTCATGATATCCACCCCCCCTAGTCATCACCCCCCTCTTTGCAGCCCCCGGCATTACGCAACGCCCAAAGAGTTTCAATCAGTTGGTCCTGCGGGGCCAGCTATCGGGGCCCAGGCCACCAAGCGTGGCTCGGGGATGTGGCACTGCCCCCCGGGCAAGGGGGGTGCGGATTGTGGAGGCCTCCCAGGTGGGGTCCGAGTAGACTGGGTCGGAGGATTGCACCGCATCGCCGACGTCTTGCCGATATATCGCCGATGCATCGGCGATGCATCGGCGACGTCGGCGTGGAGTAAATCGGGCGCCGCGTCGCGCCCCGTCGGCGATGCATCGGCGAGGCAGCGGCGATCCTCCGACCCCAGGTGCTCCGACCCCGTCTGGGAGACCTCAGAGTTGGGTCGGGGGTCCTCCTACGGGCGGACTTTGGAGGACAAGTGAGACAGAGTCAAACACTGTTCAAACATAGTAAAAGAAAGTAGGCCGAACATCGTCCCGCCTCTTTTTTCCCTATGTTTGAGCAGCCCTCTTGTACACGTCGTTCATGTCTAATCGTGCTCATGTCTAAGTGAACTCGTTTATAATTGTTCCTGGCCCCCTAGTGGCCAGCGAGAGGACCAGGATAGAACAATTAGCAATGAAAGGATCTTGGCCCCCCAAAAAAAACAAAGAATTCTCGAATACTCAGAAATTAACCATGTGTAGTCCTCCTGTAGACGGACATGCACGACTGAAGCCTAAACATTGGAAGCTTCGGACCGGAAGCTGCTCGCTAACACCGCCCCCCCGCCAGGCCCAGCCCCGGGCCGGGCCCAGCCCTTGGCCCGGGGATCTGCGAACCAGGGCTGAACCTAAACGGTGTTTTTCGTTTTCGTTTCCTGTTCGTTTTCCCTCGTTTTGTCTTCAATCCGCCCCTACCGCAAAACGAAGTCGAAACGTAAACGGTCCACGAAATCGCCAAAACACCGTTTAGGTCCAGCCCTACTGTACACACCCCGCTGCCACCGTCCAGTGGGGCTGCTGAAATAAGGCACGCTCGCTTTCGGTCGGGCGTGTCCCCCCACAGGCGGGTTTTTGACGAGACATGGAACACTAAAAACAATAACACAGAATGGTCAAAAATAGTCGAAACATCGTCCCCAGACTATTGTTTTGACTATTTTTGAATATTCCTCCTATGGAGGGACAGGCACGACTTAACGCTAGATTAAGAAAGAAACCCCTTTTATTTCAGCAGGTGCCGACCGTCCCGGCAGTACCATGGGCCAACTAGGCCAACCACGAATTGTTCTCAGAACCCCAAGATGTTCGAATCACAAAAACAAACTTATACTAGAATCCCGATTCGTCAAAACAAGACCATCCCAGCCAGAATTTAAGAACATGTCGTGCAGACCACGGAAGGCTCTTAGAACATTCTTTGGTGGGCCTGTAGGCAAGCCAGGACGCTGCGCCACTGCTCGATCAGTTTGTCACCAGAAAAGCCTGGGTGCATAAGGACGGCTGGAGAAACAGCCGCGGGACGATGTGGAAAGAAAAAAGCCCCTTCCGAACCCAAAGCGGCCCTCATTGCAGCACCTCCTCCTCCTCCTCCTCCTCCTCCTCCTCCTCCTCCACGTCCTCCTCCTCCTCCTCCTCCTCCTTCCTCCGGTCCTCCTCCTCCTCCTCCTCCTCCTCCTCCTCCTCCTCCTCCTCCTCCTCCTCCTCCTCCTCCTCCTCCTCCTCCCCCTCCCCGTCCTCCTCCTCCTTCTCCTCCTCCTTCTCCTCCTGCCCGTCCTCCTCCTCCACCTCCTCCTCCTCCTGCTCCTCCTCCTCCTCCTCCTCCCCGTCCCCCTCCTTCGCCTCCTCCTCCTCCTCCTCCTCCTCCTCCTCCTCCGCCTCCTCAGGCCTGGGTGGCGCACGCACCGTTCCCGGGCCCGGGTTCAGGGCATGCGCCATCTGGGCAGGGCCCGAGAGGCAGAGAAGCACCGATCCCGAGGCCCAACCACAGCTCCTGGCCCCATTTCGGCGGCAGACGGCGAGGAGGAAGGAGGAGGAGGAGGAGAAGGAGGAGGAGGAGGAGGAGGAGGAGGATGAGGAGGAGGAGGAGAGAGGGTAAGATAAGGAGTAGTAGCAGCCGCCCCCGTGAGGGCGCGCCATCATCGGCGCGCCTTCTGTGCACGCGGGCAGCCTCGAAAGTCCGAGCTCGGCGGCGAGCGATGGGGGGGGGAAATGAGAAGGAGAAGGCCTTCTCAGAAGGCGGCGGGACTTCTCTGAAGCCCTCGCGCCTTCGGAGAAGCTTCTTCTGTCTCCGGGGAAGGCTCAGAGAACTTCTCAGAAGTCCAGGGGACTTCCGAGTCTTCTGAGAAGGTCTTCTCCTTCCCAGTTCCCCCCTCGCTCGCCGCCGATTGATCGGTGCTGGTGCCCATGCGTGCGGGAACAGAGCTTCGGAGAACAGCACATAACAGAACATAACAAGCCGTACGCCAGCAGGCGCGTGGGCAGAAACACGCGTCCAGCAAAGCTCGACGTTGGATCGAGGACCAAGCTCCGATGCCTCCATGAGGCCTGAGATCCGCTCCAAGGCGGAGTGACTACGGAGCTCCCCAAGAATACCCCCCCAAGAGGCCCGCCAATGGAGCCAAAAGGCTCCCAAGAGAGACCCAAGAAGGCCTCCAGAGCGCGAGCGTCGTCGACGTCGTCGCCGCCACCGCCACCGGCGTCGTCGTCGTCGTCGTCGTCCCCCCTCACGATCGGCGGCACCGGCCCCAAGGCCTTCCCAATTGAGTTTCGGCGGGAGGAGAGAGATCGGGAAACACGAAGGCTTCTGGCCCCTCTGGGGCCCCGAATTTGAGCGAACCTGGCGCGCCCTTCGCCACCCCGGGAACGACGGCCAAAATGAACGATGAAGCTCCGTCCAAATCTCTTGTAGCGCGCGCCTAGTTTGCATTCCCCGAGGGCCTTGGCAACAGGTCCTCCCTCATTCGGGTCTATGTCCACGGTGTAGATGACCCGCGTGCCTGGGGCAAAAGAGGCTCTGGCCCATCAGTAGCAAGTAGGGCGACAACTAGACACAAGCCATACCCACAATGACAAGTAACAGCAACCATGAAAGGCACCTGCGCGTGCAATCCTGGGATGCGTGCTAACGTGCATTCATGACATACACCTGCACGTGCAACCATGAAGTACACAAAACAGCGTCGCTGTGCAACCCAAGGGGTGCAATACTGGGATCCAATCGTGCAGGACCCTGTCAGGTGGGACCCTACCTGGCAGGGGCCCAATCGAAGGAAGCTGACGAGGGACAATGAGCTGGGAAACGCCAGGAGCACATGACAAACCCACCCAATTGAGTCAAATGCGTCAGAGACCCGATGCACATAACTTCGATGCCCTAACCTTCTCCAATACCGTCAGTGCGCCAGGCCTGGAGATCTCGACCCCCCTCCTCCTGAGTTGCTGTTCAACGAACGGACAAACCACTGTCTATATGTAGAGGTCGGAGGTCGGATGGCATACCCATGTGGAGGTCGAAGGGAAGAGGACTGGCTATATGTACGGGTGCGCTTTGTCGGACCCCTGGGGAGGCTCTCTTTCGAGCGGGGACCCCCACCCATTCGACAACAAAACCCATAGCCCCGTCCGTCCCCCTCATGGGTATGAGTGTGCGTGCCCGCCGTTCGCCCGTCATAAAAAAAACACTCCTGGAGATCGTCCTTGGCCACCAAAGGCCTAACATGGCGAACAGCCTCGGTCCGTCCCGTTTCTTTCTGGACGGTGGAGGTCTGGACACGAGCCATCTCACTGTAGGCACTTCGGTCAGGGACGAACCTGACCGTTGCTGCTGCATGCCTGGGGCCTGCCTGGACGTGCTCGGCCCCTCCGACCCTTTGGGGGGGCGGGCACACTGCCTCCTCCCCTTCTTCCTGTATTCCTCCCTCTCCTCCCCCGCCATTCCACCTCCTCCTCCTGCTGCCCCAACCCCTTCTCCCCGTCCCCCCCCACCTCGTGATCCACCCCCGTCCTTTTTACTCCTCCTCCCCCCTCGTCCTCCTCCCTCCTCTCTCCTCCTCCTCCCTCCTCCCTCCTCCTCCCTCCCCCTCGTCCTCCTCCTCCTCCTCCTCCTCCTCCTCCTCCTCCTCCTCCTCCTCCTCCTCCTCCTCCTCCTCCTCCTCCCCCTCCTCCTGCTTTTTGTCCCACCCTCAAGCCCTTTCGGCCCTGGCCACATTCTCCCGGGCTGCCCCAGGACCTTCCCGAGGTGCTTGGGGAACTCCCGTGCACCTGTCCAGGTGCAGGTTTTACGGTCGACCAACGCTGGGGCTCATGCGACGCCAGGCGCCACGCTCCCCCGCAGCTGCGGGCGCGCCATGGCGCCAAACAAGCACCTCACGGCTCTGGAGCCGATGCCAAGGGTGCAACGCATGCGAGTACAACGACCTCCTGGACCCGATCAAGCCCGCATGCCCCCGCTGCAACAGGCCGATGAAGCTGAATCGCACACGCTCGCGGAGTCCGAGCGTAGCCCCATTCGGCGACAAGGAGGTCTATGAGTTCGAGGAGGCGGACACACCCACCACGGCCACTGGCGCAAGGCGGCAAGACAGCCGCACCTCCCTCGCTGTCCATCTCAAGCAGGCCATCGCGCCCAGGAGGCCCGAAAACCGCCCCACAACTACCCAAAAGGGGATTCCAGGCAGTCCAAGAGAGCCCAAGGACGGCCCAACAGGGCCCCAAGATGGCCCGAAGAGATCCCCATGACGGCCCAAAATGACGCCAAGACGCCCCCCCCCGAAACATTCCAAATCGTGACTGGGGCGTTCAGGGAGACCGCGTTGGAAGCAGGGTGGCCCGAGGAAGCCCCCATAGGCCCCCAGAAGCCGCCCAGGAGGCCTCCAGAATGCCCGAAGAAACCTTGGACATCTTTTGTGAAGCCCCCAAGAGGCTTTCCAAGGAGGAGCCTCCGCAGCACGAGCTAAGGATGGTGAAGATTCCTCAAGGTAGGGCGAGAATGATGACGAGTAAAGGAGAACATGCAAAAAACGCAACGAAACGCAAACTAATAACGACAAGGTCGGAAAATGCAACAAGGACTAATCGGAAACTTGCCCCACATTCCTGCCATTCCGCCTGCATGCCAAACTTCAAGGACCAAGGTGCATGGCGCGAATCTCAAAGGCAGTCTTGCACGCGCACACACATATTTAGAAATAGGAATGAATTTCTGTGCCTTGCTCTTCCTCCTCCTTCTCCTCCTCCTCCTCTTCCTCCTTTCCCGCCTCTGTTCCTCCTTCCTCCTCGACCGCGCCTGGCGGAGGAATCTTGTAGCCGAACAGGGCGCAGACCTTCGGCACGACGAGCATATTCTCCTCGCCGCAGTCCTGCTCAATGAACCCAGAGCTGGCGCCGGCCATGACCGGGAGGGGTGGCGAGGGGCGGGGATCAAAAGGAACAGGAACACTCAACACGGGGGAACGGGGCCCCGAGGGAAACGAGTCCTGGACCCCGGGGCCTTCCTCCAGGAATCGTTTCGCCGGACTCGCGTCCCCCACGACCCGCCTCCAGCATGGCGAGCCCATGCATCGGGGATCTTCTGACCCGGGTCAATCCAGACCCGGGTCAGCAGGAAACCGAAAACTGCAATGCAGGAAAAACAACTGCCGCGCAGGTCTTCGCAAACCCGGGTCAGCCAATACGCGCGGCCGCCTCGCGGCCACGAGCGGCTCGCTAACCCGGGTCAGCCAGAGGGGGTCTTCGCAGGATCCTGCAGCTTCTGGCGCTCTGGCTGACCCCCGTCTGCATTGACCCCCGTCTCGAGGCTCCCGAATGCAGACGAGCTCGGCAGACCGGTCAGAGGCGCGGCCCCTTCAGCCGAGCGTCAGGTCGGGCCTGCCCCCCCCCCACAGTGGGATTTTGGCTGGAAAATTCAAAGTAGTCAAAAAATACCCCGACATGACCAACAGATGCTCAAACAATCGTCCCCATTCTTTTGCTTTGATCCTTTTTTGGATACTCCCCCTGTAGAGGGACAGGCCCGACTTAAGCCGAGCGCGCACTCTCGGCACCGCCCGGCACCAGAAGCGACCAGCCGACGCACGCCACAGAAGCGTGCGTCGCTCTGCCCCCCTCCCGCCCTCTCCCTGCGCCCTCCGTCGCCCCCCTCTGTCGGACGAGGGCCCCCCCGGTGGCCCCAGGGGTCTCGCGCGTCCAGCCTCCCGCGCCGTCCCGCCCCCCTCCTCGCTTTCCTCCTCCTCCTCCACCTCCTCCTCCTCCTCCTCCTCCTCCTCCGCCTCCTCCTCCTCCTCCTCCACCTCCTCCCTCCTCCTCCTCCTCCTCCTCCTCCTCCTCCTCCTCCTCCTCCTCCCCCTCCTCGCTTTCCTCCTCCTCCTCCTCCTCTTCCTCTTCCTCCTCCTCTTCCTCCTCCTCCTCCTCCCTCCTCCTCGTCCTCCGCCTCCTCCTCCTCCTCTTCCTCCTCCTCCGCCTCCTCCTCCTCCTCCGCCTCTTCCCCCTCCTCCTCCCCCTCGCGTCCTCCTGCTCCGACGGAGATGGTCCGCATCACGGTGCGCTCCGCCGCGCGCCAGGGGAGGGGCGTCTCGCGCCTGCCCGGGGAGTCCGCGCCGACCTCTGAACACGTGTGCAGCATGCTTGCGCCGTTGCCCCGCTCCTCGAAGCCATGCTCGAAGCCATGAAGTATACCCCGAGGTCCGATGACGTGCTGCTCCGCGCGGCCCCCTGAGATCTCTGCTTCTTCCACATGCCCCCATGCCGAGGAATTCCCGGACGGCCCCAGCCCTCCCCTAGGGGCAGAAAAACCACGGGAGACCCGCTCAAAGGCGGATGTTGGTGCGAATGTGGGCGTGGGCGTGGCCGGTCGTGGCCATGGGCGCGGGCGCGGGCGTGGGGGCCGGAAGCGGAAGTGGGCGTGTGCGTGGACGTGCTGGGCTGCAGCGCTGGGAGGACAAGCGCCGCAAGCCTCCGAGAGCTCAGGGTCGTGCCCTCTGTGTTGCCCCTCGAGAGGAGTGGCGGGCAAAGACGAGGGCCGGGCGAGGGCCGCCGCGAGCCCTGGAACCCACCAGAGAGCTCCTGCCACTGGGGCGCCCCTCTGCTGCGCAGCGCGCGCCTGCCTGCGGCGATCGCTGGAAGGACGGCCCTCCTATGATGTTACTCCCATCGCCCTTGAGGACCAGATCCCAACAATAATCTCGAGCACCCAGAGAAGTACCGAAACGGTGCCGAACGAACATTGCATCCGAGGGGCCGACGCGCGACAACCTCCCGGTTACGGTGCGCCCTTGGCGGTCGAGCTTCTTTCTAATGGTGCTTCATTCAGGCTGCGGCAGGTTGGGACATCATAGCCCTCCTAGAAAAACGGAGCAGCATCACTATGATCCGCCCAAGCCCGTGTGGATGTTTCGGACCCCCCCTCCCTGGCGCGCGGAGCACGCCACGGGCTGCGGTGGCGCTGGCGGGGGGCGGTGCCCGGAAGGCCCCGCGCCGATCCAAGAGATCCGCGCGGACCTCTCCGAGCGTTCACGCTCACGCAGGCTCTTCCTTCCCAGAGCGAAGGGATGAGGAGGAGGAGGAGGAGGAGGAGGAGTAGGAGGAGATGAAGGAGGAGACGGAGGAGGAGACGGAGGAGGAGGAGGAGGAGGAGGAGGAGGAGTTGGAGTCCCTGGACGTAGTCCTTAGGAGGAGGAGGAGGAGGAGGAGGAGGAGGAGGAGGAGGAGGAGGACCAGCACGCATCTTCAAGGTGTCACAAGCGTCCCACTAAGCCGCCTGGGATCTCAGACGAGGCTCAATACTGGCTCGGCTTCTCTGCCAAAGCGCCAGGGTTTCATACTGGCTCGAAAAACGAGCCAGTATGAAACCTGGTATGCTGACCAAGCGACGCGACGCGCGTCAGAGGGCCGTAGCGCCTCCGCGCGCACGCGCCCCCCAAGTAAGGGAGGGCCAGGGACCCGAGCCAGGGGGGGAACCCTGCCAGCGGGGGGCATCCCGACCTTTCCCCACCCCACGCCCCACCCACCCCAAGGGGAAAGCCCCCTCGGCCGGCGGGGGCGCCACGCCCTGAACCCCCCGCCGCCCTCTGCTTTCTCCGGCAAGTCCCCGGCTGTATTTCTATACCCCGCCGTATACAAGCGGCAATCGACCACTTTGGGTTCCCCGACCGTCCCGGTGTGCTCACCGGGCCCCCTGCTACTGCGGGGGAGGAGGAGGAGGAGGAGGAGGAGGAGGAGCAGGAGGAAGACAGTTGGGCCACAACCCACCCACACTCCCAGCAAGGACCCCCTCTGCCGACCTGGTGATGAAGGGGGTCCTGGCTGGGGATAGAGGTGGCTGTTTCTGGTGAAAACCACACTCGTCCAGTGTCGAGAGAGGGGGTCCTGGCTGAAGACCACAGGACGGCATAATATGTATCGGAGGTCCGCGGAGGTTTCCTGGATCTGCGCTGAACCCCCTCCTGGCGCCAGGGGCGCGCCAAGGGCGGCGCCAGAGACGTCGCCAGGGGCCCCAAAGCAGATCCAAGATATCCGCGCAGAGCTCCGAGAAATTATGCTTATGTCGACTTTGTGTCCTCGATGGCTTGTCGTGGGAGTGGGCTGTGCTGTCCTTGGTGGAGGAAAATGAGGCGGAGGAGTAGGAGGAGGAAAAGGAAGAGGGGCCCGCGCCACCGCGCCGGAGCGCCCCCTCGGCGAAAAGCGGGGGAGGAGGGGGAGGAGGGGGGAGGAGGAGGAGGAGAGTAGAGGAGGAGGAGAGGAGGAGGAGGAGGAGGACGAGGAGGAGGAGGAGGAGGAAAAAAAGAGGGGGGGAGGAATGAGGAGGAGAGGAGGAGGAGGAGAGGAGGAGGAGGAGGAAGCGATGATGAGGAAGGAGGAGGAGGAGTGGAGGAGGAGAGGAGGAGGAGGAGGAAGGAGGAGGAAGAGGGATGAGAAGGAGGATGTTTCGGACCCCCCCTCCCTGGCGCGCGGAGAACGCCACGGGCTGCGGTGGCGCTGGCGGGGGGCGGTGCCCGGAAGGCCCCGCGCCGATCCAAGAGATCCGCGCGGACCTCTCCGAACTGTCACGCTCACGCAGGCTCTTCCTTCCCAGAGCGAAGGGATGAGGAGGAGGAGGAGGAGTAGGAGGAGGAGATGAAGGAGGAGACGGAGGAGGAGACGGAGGAGGAGGAGGAGGAGGAGGAGGAGGAGGAGGACCAGCACGCATCTTCAAGGTGTCACAAGCGTCCCACTAAGCCGCCTGGGATCTCAGACGAGGCTCAATACTGGCTCGGCTTCTCTGCCAAAGCGCCAGGGTTTCATACTGGCTCGAAAAACGAGCCAGTATGAAACCTGGTATGCTGACCAAGCGACGCGACGCGCGTCAGAGGGCCGTGGCGCCTCCGCGCGCACGCGCCCCCGCGGCCGACAGGGGTTCCCCGGGGGGGGGGGAGGAACGCCAGGTAAGGGAGGGCCAGGGACCCCGAGCCAGGGGGGGAACCCTGCCAGCGGGGGGCATCCCGACCTTTCCCCACCCCACGCCCCACCCACCCCAAGGGGAAAGCCCCCTCGGCCGGCGGGGGCGCCACGCCCTGAACCCCCCGCCGCCCTCTGCTTTCTCCGGCAAGTCCCCGGCTGTATTTCTATACCCCGCCGTATACAAGCGGCAATCGACCACTTTGGGTTCCCCGACCGTCCCGGTGTGCTCACCGGGCCCCCTGCTACTGCGGGGAGGGAGGAGGAGGAGGAGGAGGAGGAGGAGGAGCAGGAGGAAGACAGTTGGGCCACAACCCACCCACACTCCCAGCAAGGACCCCCTCTGCCGACCTGGTGATGAAGGGGGTCCTGGCTGGGGATAGAGGGATAGAGGTGGCTGTTTCTGGTGAAAACCACACTCGTCCAGTGTCAGTGTCGAGAGAGGGGGTCGTGGCTGAAGACCACAGGACGGCATAATATGTATCGGAGGTCCGCGGAGGTTTCCTGGATCTGCGCTGAACCCCCTCCTGGCGCCAGGGGCGCGCCAAGGGCGGCGCCAGAGACGTCGCCAGGGGCCCCAAAGCAGATCCAAGATATCCGCGCAGAGCTCCGAGAAATTATGGTTATGTCGACTTTGTGTCCTCGATGGCTTGTCGTGGGAGTGGGCTGTGCTGTCCTTGGTGGAGGAAAATGAGGCGGAGGAGTAGGAGGAGGAAAAGGAAGAGGGGCCCGCGCCACCGCGCCGGAGCGCCCCCTCGGCGAAAAGCGGGGGAGGAGGGGGAGGAGGGGAGGAGGAGATAGGAGGAGAGGAGAGGAGGAGGAGGAGGAGGAGGACGACGAGGAGTAGGAGGATGAAAAAAAGAGGGGGGGGAGGAATGATGATGAGGAGGAGGAGGGAGGAGAGGAGGAGGAGGCGGATGAGGAGGAGGAAGTGGAGGAGGAGGTGGAGGAGGAGGAGGAGGAGAAGGAGAGCAAGAGGAAGAGGAGGAGGAGGAGGAGAGGAGGAAGGAGGAGGAAGAGGGATGAGAAGGAGGATGAGGAGGAGGAGGAGGGCGGACCCGCACCACGGAGCCGGAGCGCTCCCCCTCGGCGAGGAGTGGCGGGTCCTGCATGTACTCGGCGCCATCCAGCGGCCTCGGCGCTCCCTCTGGCCCCTCGCCCATGGGGTCGTGGCCGGTCTGTTCCTCGCCTTCCTCGCCCCCCGCCGCCCCTGCTCGACCTCTCCCCGCTCCTCGCTCCTCCTCGATCGCTCCTCGATCGCTCCTCGATCGCTCCTCGATCGCTTCACCTCCCCTTCCCTCCTCCTCCTCCTCCTCCTCCTCCTCCTCCTCCTCCACCCTCCTCCTCCTCCTCTCCCTCCTCCTCTTCCCCCTCCTCCTCCTCAGCCTGTGGGGTCAGCCCCCCAATCGGACCGTGGGTCAGTCCCACTCGAAGGGTGGCAGGGAATTTCCCAACATACCATCCTATTTTGCCGCATCCCTTCCCTCAGTCTTCTCCCTCCTTTGCCACACGCGGCCCGCACGCGGGGTCCGACCCGGGGCATCGGGGCCGCCGCTCTGAAGCTCGAGCTGGCCCCCACCTCCGACGTGGCCCCCCGTCGCGCCGTTGGGCACCACCCTAGAAGCACGAAGAACGGCATAAACACAAACGTTTGGCGCTCCGCGCGGATTTCTTGGATCCGCGCTGGGTCCCCCCTGGCGGCGCCTCTGGCGCCGCCCCTGGCGCGGATCCGAGAAGTCCGCGCGGAGCGCCCAAAGCTGATGTTTACTGTTTGTTTTTGTTCCTCTTCGACGCCCGCGGGAACGAGAAGGGGGCCCGGCGACCCGCAGCCGGAGGCACGCCCGAGCAGTCGAGGGAACGTGCGCGCCGAGAGGCCCCCGCGGGCGCGG
>CAUYUJ010018824.1:188487-194539 GCA_963575745.1 Prorocentrum cordatum | reverse complement strand
CATGCCAAAGCACTGTTCTCGGGATTCTAACGCCACGGATCAACCTGACTCTTGCGTCCTGACAGTCCTGAGTCGCGCCAGAACACCATTCCTGGGACTTCAAGACAGCGAACCCACCTAATTGTTGCATAATCCAGAATCCTTTCGAAACACCATTTTTGGCACGTTGATGATGGGGACCCGTGGAACTCTTGCAGATGTTTAAAACGAATGTGCGACGCGCTAAGGCGCGAACCACATTTTGAAAAGGAGCCGCCCTCAAGCCGTGAAGCCCTTGCAAACGTTTAAATCGAAAGTGCGCCGCGCTATGGCGAGAACCATATTTTGAAAACGACCCGCCCTCAATCCGTGAAGCTCTTGCAAACGTTTAAATCGAAAGTGCGCCGCGCTATGGCGAGAACCACATTTTGAAAAGGAGCCGCCCTCAATCCGTGAAGTTCTTGCAACTGTTTAGAACTAATGTGCGCCGCGCTAAGGCGAGAACCACATTTTGAAAACGACCCGCCTTCAACCCGTGAAACTCTTGCAACTGTTTAAATCGAATGTGCGCCGCGCTAAAACGAGAAACGCATTTTGAAAACGACCCGCCCTCACTCCGTGAAGCTCTTGCAATTGTTTTAAACGAATGTGCGCCGCGCTACAGAGAGATCCACATTTTGAAAAGGAGCCGTCCTCAATCCGTGAAGCACATGCCAATTTTTAAAAACGAATGTGCACCAGGCTAAAGCGAGAACCACATTCTGGAAACCACCCTCCCTCAATCCGTGAAACGTTTGCACCTTTTTAAGACGAGTGTGCGCCGCGCTAAAGCGAGAACAACATTTTGAAAACGACCCGCCCTCCATCTGTGAAGCTGTTGCCAATTTTCAAACTCCAGAGTCATACGTGGTGAGGAAGTCTCAAGCAAAACGCCTGGCCCGCCCTAAAAACTGGCCTCGGGGTGCGACAGGGAAAAGTTATCTATAAGGAAAAGGAATGGAAGAGGATGGGGAGGAGGTTGTAGACTGTAGACTGTAAAAAACGAACTCTTCCTGAGGAGGAGGATGAGGCGGACGAGGAGAAGGTGCAATCGAATGCTGAGGGGGATCTACCTGGCCGCCGCAGGCCACGTGATCCAGGTAACTACCAGAGGTCTCCAGGACTCATACGGCGCGCTTGGTCGGGTTGAACCTTGCTGGATGCTGCCTTCAACACAAGGTCGGCAGAGCGCTTGTGGTGTGAAAGGGACGCCTTCCCGATCCTGGCAACGTTTTCGTCGCCCTTCTCGGACATCAAGGCGACGCACTGCTGAGAAAAGTGCCCCGGGGTCGGCCATCGCTGTCTCCCCGCAGGCTGTGCAGAAGTACAGCGAGTGCGACGGCCTAGAGTGCAAAGCGTGCCTGGAGTGAGGCTCCTGGCTCCCCCAACCGTAACAACCCCACTGGCCCGAATTAGTCGTTCGCCAGAGCAGAGGATTTTGCCTGGCTTGCGTAGTGTCTCGTCCTCCGTCCTCCTTCCTTGCCTCTGCTGTTGCTTGCTCTCTCCCCGTCTTCGATGAAAAGGGGCTAGGAGGATCAGGAGGAGGAGGAGGAGGAAGAGGAAGAGGAGGAGGGACACTGGCATCGGAATCGGAACAGTTGCGACGCAACGAAGCACGCCCACAACACCTAGATCACATATCAATTTTGCGGGGTCTTAATTCCTTGGACGCCAACCAATGCATTTCCACCTCTGTCGATTCAAGCTAGAAGCTTTGACGTATGTAAGACATCGCAACTGGTCTTTCCACAACATCTCCACCCCTGTCGACGGCGACAAGTATCCAGGCAAGCCGCGGTCTCACGGCGTCCGCGCGCGCGGCAAGGCAGAGTCTGAGAAACCGATCGCACGGCTTTGCCCCTCCGGTATCCGCTCCTTGATCATTTTCTTAACCTTGCCGAAGGGGTCCTGGCGCGGGCCGCCGCGTCTGAGGTCCTTCCCGCCCCCCTGCTACTGCTTTTTCTCCTCCTCCTCCTCCTCCTCCTCCTCCTCCTCCTCCTCCTCCTCCCTCCTTCCTCCTCACCCCCCTCCTCCTCCTGCTCCTGCTCCTCCTCCTCCCTCCTCCTCCTCCTTCATCTTCTCCTCCTCCTCCTCCTCCTCGTCGTCCTCCTCTTTCGACTCCTGCTTCTGCTCCTGCTCCTCCTGCTCCTACTGCTCCTGCTGCTCCTGCTGCTGCTGCTGCACGCAGTCATACGGCCTCCCCAAATCGCAGAGGGGACGATGATGATGAGGATGCGGAAGAGGCGGAGGAGGTGGAGGAAAACGGGGTGTAGGAGGATTTTTTACAGCGCGCCGCTAACACCCAGGCTCCAAGGGCAGAAAACCTGCCAAGGACTGGCCGCTAAGGCAGAACATGTATGCATCAACCCAAGATGAGGCGGTCTTCGCCGGAGGAAGGCCTTTACAACTTCTCTGCAAAACTTCCAACTGCGCCTCGGGTATAACATGCGGTCCGTTCGTGACGGCAAGACACGGAACCCTCAAAAACGCACCGGGAGACCTGTTGGCCCAAAACCCGCACCCGCCACAAAAAAAAACGGACGACCTACGCCACAGCGCGTGCGTGGGGTGCACAAGGCTTGCTGGAAATCCAACGGGAAACTCGAATTGGCTCGGGGTCCAAGCGAATGGACCGCCATAGGGACTCGTCTCGAGGCGGAAGTTGTTTGCCTGGACGGGCCCATTTTCTCGAAGACCTTCCCCCCTTCCCGTCCTCACGCACGCGCTCACGCACACACGGCCCCGCCCCTCCCTCCAAGGTGGCGAGGCACATGGAAGCAAGGCGAGCGCGGAGAGAGGGGGCGGTGTCCTTGACCTGTCCCTGGCGAAGTGAGCAAGACCACACACCTTCACACAGCGACCAGCGGTGCGAGCTGGACCGAACATCTGACTCGATCCACCTGCGGCGCCTTAGCACCAAGTCGATGGGCTGCTTGTTCAAGCGTCTGTCTGGCTCCACCTGCAGAGCGGCACACTCAAGGATGATACTCGAATTGCACTTAAGAATTGCACAAGCTTGCTGAACTTAATTATTATGATCGCAGACAACATCCGCTGAAACCTGGCAGTCGTCCGCCCGTGCGTCAGCGAAATAGTCTGCGAGCGCATTCAATACCACATGGTCCCAATTAACTGACTCACTGAATGGTGCACATTCCAGTGAGCTTTCAAACAAGTCAGAAGAAACATGAGAAAGGCGAAAGGAGGCAGGTCGAGAGTCGAGCAGCTCTCAGAACTCCCACCACAGGTCATAATTCGCCAGCTTGGCAGAATAAGCCTTGCCTGAAATGAAGGCCTTCGCTAAATTATTATTATCACTGACCACGTGCAGATCTTGAGAAGGGCCGGCAAGCCTCAGACACTCAACGTTGGCCGCAAGCTCTGCGCGTGGAACAATCTGCCTCGTAGAATCCCAAACTCTCGTGACAGCACAATCTCAATCGAAGTCAGGCCTTGGGACCATCCTGACTAATGACACTGCAGCACGCCTGAACACAGGCAGCTTAGAGGAAGGGCCTCCCGACCCATCGGCGCCGTACAATCCCCTGGGTAGAGATCCAGGCAGGAGGGGCCTAGGCACGCGGACGCCACGGAGCAACAGCGGATCGGGGAGGGGCGGCAACCGAAACCAACATAGGGGAATCAGCCTCCGGACCCCGAACCATGGGAAATCTGGCACTTCCTGGAGCGCCGCATGGCGCAAGTGCTGGGAATCGGCAAGATCTGGAACTATACAACTGTCGTTGCACATGCAAAACCAGAAGCGATGAGATGAAGATTCAGGGTCACCCATGCAGCGGCGGCAGAATGGGTCAGGGGCCAACTGCGCAGCATGCCTCCTTTCCGTCGTCCAGTAGCCGCCGGCAGCGATCAACCTGACCATGGAACTCATATCTCAACGCCCTTCCTTCTCAAGGGAGGCGACGAGCTCCCAAACGTGGAAAAGCGAAACTGGGCCCTGGATACCTTTGCCGTCGAGATATTCTGCTGCCCGGCTCCACTGCAAGGTCGATCAATTCGCCGAAGGCTTCTAAAACGGGTCCCAAGGGTCCTCGACCGCCCGCTTTCATCTCCCAGGAGTCGCAAGAAGGGTAGACCAAGGAGAAGGGATAGGAGCAAGCCCACCCAATGGCAAGCAAGGAGGCCTGGAAGGCAGCCATCGGACCTCGGACCCAAGCCCAGCCTTGACGAACCTCTTCGAGCGAGACATCCCAGAATCGAGCCAGACGCTCAAGAAACTTCTGGTTGCCAGCACTGCGTGAGAACCAGGACTTAACAATTGTAATGGGTCTTGCCCCAGACCACAGGTGAACCGAATAGCTGACGTAGCACAGGCACACTTCTGTGGAGTCTTGCTAGCAGCCCGAGCCATGCTTCTGAGCCCTCGCAGCATTGAAGGAGAAACTCCCTGGAGCTCAGGGGCCCACATGGCCTTGGCAAAAGCGTTCGGGTAAAACAGCTTGCAAGCAAGACGGTTTGTTTATGACAACCGGAAGATGCTGTACGTAACGTGTCGGCCCTTGGAAAACCGCTCCTTGCGAACTGCCACCGTGCGGCGCGCACCGAGAGCCGTATAGTGCCCCGGGTCCCTGGGCACCAAAGAAACCGTGAAGTCACACCCCTCGGCGAGGGCAGCAGCAGAAAGCTCTGAGAGAAGCTCTGGCGACGATGCCAACAGGTGAGACTGATCCACGGCCAGCTGACAACGGCGACGTTTCAAGCTGACCAGAAGGGCTCGAAGCAAGGTGGGAAACGTTGCCGAAACACTGGCATGCGTGCCGAAGAACCTGGCAGAAACATCGTCCACCCACTCACGAAGGCGGAGGCCTGGTATAGAACCGTAGGCACACCCAAAGGGCTCATGGAGGTGCGCACGCGCAGTTTGAAGACCCTGAAGCATGCCAAAGCATCAACCTCGGGATTCCAACGCCACGGATCAACCTGACTGCTGCGTTTTGACGATCCTGAATCGTGCCAGAACGACATTCCTGGGACTGCAACACCGCGAATCAACGTAACTGCTGTACCCTCGTAATCCTGAATCTTTCCAGAACGCCATTTCTGGAACGCTGGCCGTGGGAACCCGTGAAACTCGGGATGCGCGCAGCGCTAAGACGAGATGCACATTTTGAAAACGAGCCGCCCTCAATCTGTGAACGTCTTGCAACTTTGTAAGACGAGTGTGCGCGGCGCTACGGCGAGAACCATTGAAAACGACCCGCCCTCAATGCGTGAAGCTCTTGCAAATAGTTAGAACGAATGTGCGCGGCGCTAAGGCGAGAGCCACATTTTGAAAACCTCCCGCCCTCAATCAATGAAACCCTTGCCAACTTTACAGAACGAATGTGCGCGGCGCTAAAGCGAGAGCCATATTTTGAAAACCACCCGCCTTCAATCAGTGAAACTCTTTCGATTTTTTGCAACGAATGTGCGCGGCGCTAAAGCGAGAGCCACAATTTGAAAACGGCCCGCCCTCCATCGTGAAACTGTTGCCAATTCTTAAGCTTCAGGATCGTGAGTGGTGAGGGAAATTCAAGCGACACGCCTGGCCCGCCCTTTCGACCGGCCCCGGGGTGTGACGGAGAAAGTACTGATCATGAGAAGTACGTGGAGGAGGAGGAGGAGCAGGAGGATGAGGATGATGAAGATGAAGATTGGGAACGGTGCCGTCACGCGCCACAGATAACATAGGTAGGATCCCGGCGCGATCCCAACTAGGGGTCTTCTTTTATCCCAAAGAAATTCAAGGCTTCTGTGAACAGCGCAAAGACAATGCAATGCGACTCAAATCATTGTTCGGCGCCGAAGCCTCGGGTAGAGAGGGGGAATCGGCTGCAACAAGTAGCGCTACGGTCGGGAACTTTGCTTAGCTTGTCGCCGCGGCGGCCCTGGCGACACGCTATGCCTTGTGAGTGGACAACGTGTCGCTCCGCTTCGCGGGGCGGGAGGCAAAGAAAATCTCGGGACGTTGACGCCTGGGGACCAGGATGTGGATAGCATGTTGCGCCGAAGCAAGGCGCGCCCACACCAGAGG
>CAUYUJ010018824.1:125987-175987 GCA_963575745.1 Prorocentrum cordatum | reverse complement strand
TTAATTGTGTCTATGTGTTTTTTCTCTCCTGAATGATGTCTGGGCATCCCCGAGGGGGGAGCCGCTATTGGGGGGGGGACAGCTCCGGTGGTTCGCCCGTGTCAGCGCCTCGGACTCCCTTCTCTTCTGAAAGCCACATGGCCACGGCGATCGGGCAGGCAGGGCTCGAGCTGGACCGTGTTCTTCGCTTGCGTTTTTTTTTGTTTTGTTCGTTTCCCTCCGTCGGGATCTCGTTCTGCCTCTGCCGCGAAGCCAGCTCGGAACGAACGCTGTCCGCGGAATCGCCACAACACATCGTTTGGCTCGAGGCCTGGATCAGGGGGGCGTAAGACCCGGGTACAGGGGACTCGGAAATCCCCGACGAGGTCGTCAACAAAAATGACGAGGCCGAGCCTGCATTTTGACGAGGCCTCCCGCTGCAGACATCCCACGAAACTCCTACTCGTCAAAATCCGAGTCGCGGTCGTCAAAAAACGATGGCGAACCCGAGTCCTGGCAAACCCAGGTCTTACGCTCCCCCGACTGGAAGCAGGCAGTGCCCCGAGGGGTGTTGCACTTGCCAGTCCGTGCCCGGCTCGTGAGGCCTCTCGGGCGAAGCGCTGGTTCGGGCCAGCCCCCGACCCCTCTCCTGGCAGGGCCCGGAGGGAGCAACCCCGAGGCGGCAAGCAGGCGACGGCCGCCAACGCTCGCCGAGTCGGCGCGGGCTACGCCTGCGTCGCTCGTGCCGGGATCTGGGACGCACATCGGGTTTTTTTGCAATCCTTCGGGTTTTTTTGCAATCCTTTTTTTTTTTTTGCAATCCTGGTTTTTTTTGCAATCCTTCGGTATCCCCCGCGTCGAATACTTTGCGCTGCGGAGGTTCAGGGGGGCGCTGGAGGGCACAGTCTCGAGAGGCGCTGGGAATCCAAGGGATCCTTGCGTTCTGCATCGGGCTGGGCGCACATGGGGTGGGCCCCGGCGCCACGTCGGAGGCCCTGTGTGAGGGGGAGCCGATCCATGTTGTCGGCCACTCCGGATGGCAGCATGACTGTGAAGGGGCCCTGGGACACACAAATAAATACACACAAATAAAATGGTTCCCCATCTTTTCTAATATCTTCTGGGTTTCTGCCTTCCCCCCCACTTCCCATATTTTCCCATATTTTCTGGGGAATCGACGATGCATTGTGTCTGTGTGTTTTTTCCCCTCCTGAGACTGGTGGGGAGAGAGAGGAATGGGTTGGTGGTGGTGGTGGGGGGTTGGGCGAGTATACAGCGGCGGCGCGCCCAAGGACGGCCAGGGGAGCGCCCGTCGCCCGCAGGTGGAACGCGTGGCGAGGACGAGGGCGACGCGCCGAAGGACGGCCAGGGGCACCCTGGCTGCCCGCGTGCCTGGAGCTGCCCCCCCCCCCCCACGGGCACGCCCCGCCGCGCAGGCCGAGGGGCGGCGCCCGCCCCGAGGGCAGCCTGGGAGGCTGGCCAGTGAGGCTTTGCAGAGGCCGGGCCCGCAGAGGCAGAGGCAGGAAGGGGCCCCAGGGTGCCCTATGTAGAGAAGGGCGCGCGTCCTCGTCATGCGCGTGGACTGTACATCTCGCCACGCGGGATCTTGGAGCACACCCTCCGTCGATCTCTGAAGAGATCCTGGGGCGTCTCAGGGCTTCTGGGGCCTTCGGGGGGCACGGCGTTTCCGCCGGGCACACGCTGACACGGCCGCTTTCTTGCCTGCTGCGCCTACTGTATGACCCTCCCAGACGAGCCATTTTAGACCACCCCTCGTCTGGGGATGCCTGTACCCCGAACTGCCCCTGCCCGTAGCCGTGCTCAGACGGGCGATCCAGATCCCGCCTCCCCCCCCCCGCGGCCACCGCGACGAAGCTCGCCTCCTGGGGGGGGGGCCTGGGGGGTGCCTCGTCCCCACGGCTGGATCCACGTCGAAATTCTGGCCAGAGGGCGCTGCAAGAGAGGCCCGGGGGTGGACTCTGAAAAGGGACGAGGAGGAGGAGGCGGAGGAGGAGGACGAAGTGGAGAGGGGGACGAGTAGGAGTGAAGCTAGCCATCTCGAATCAACCAGATGGCCACGCTCAGACCCCCCTCCCACAACGCAGAAATCAAGGCTGACGCAAATGGCAGCCCCACCAAGCCCCTCGTCGCAAGTGGTTTAGAGGTATCGTTCCTCCGACCCCCTCCTTCCCTTCGGGGAGGGGTTCATCTCTGCTCCTCACTGATAAACACCCCCTTCTCTCCCGATCCACGGCAAACCAAGGATATGCCAATCCCTCTCCGCCATCCCTGCCAACAAGCAGTGCCAAGTGCACTTTGTGGTAAATCTGGACCATGTTCGGGCGCCCAGTGATCACTTCATTTTTTTAAACAGGGGCGGGAGGGTGGGGGTGGGGTTCTGATGTTGCCCCAGGGGTGCAGGCCCAGCACCCCTGCCAAAAACGAACGCGAAGTGCACGCGGCGACAGCCTACTCCGAGCTTCTTCATAAGCGTCGGGGGGGCGCCACCCCCGCCGACAGCCCCACACCGACCCCCGCCGCGGGCAGCCGCCGCGCGCCGAAGGCGCTCCGACCCCCGCCGCGGCGCGACGATGCGGCGAGGTGGATCCCCGTCGGGGGGGGGGGGTACCCCCCCCCCACGCTCAGGGTACCCCCCCACGCTCATTAAGAAAGCCAGAACATAAGACCATTCGCGGGCGCCTCGCGATCCTTTCGCTCAGGGTACCCCCCCCACGCTCATCCAGAAAGCCAGAATAAGAAGACCCTTCGCGGGCGCCTCGCGATCCTTTCGCCTCTCCGGCCTGCACGGCTGGCGCAGGTGCCCCCCGGCGCGCGCAGCGCGCCCCCCGCGCGGCGCCCCCCTCGCGGGCGGCGCACGCCGGGCGCCGGCTTTTCTGCGCTTTGCGCTTGGCTCCCGCGCGGGGGTTGTCGGGAGCGGCCCCCGGCCGTGCCGGGGCTCGGGTGCTGCTTTCGTGTTGGGAGGGCAGCTGGGAGTGAGCGAGACGACCTGCGGCTTGCGTATGGCGCCGGCTTTTCTGCACTGGCTCCCGAGGATTGTCGGAGGCGGCCCCTGGCCGTGCCGAGGCTCGGGTGCTGCCTCCGTGTTGGGAGGGCAGCTGGGAGTGAGCGAGACGGCCTGCGGCTTGCGTAGGAGGGCAGAAAATCAGCCCCCATACGGCGGAGGTCTTTGATGAGGAGCCCTTGGCTAAGGAACCCAGGGTCTCGCGGCCGATGGGAGGCAAGACGCGGGCCGCCCACCCCGCCTCGACGCAGGAAGGAATGCGCCAGGGTCTGGCGGAGGACATTCCTTATCCAACGCCCCCGCCGTAATGATCACCCGACACGCGAAGCCGCTTAGCAAACGCAGCCCACAGAGGGAATCGAACAGGGCAGGGCTGTTGAGCCAACTCCCAGGGCCGTTCAGTAAACGCCAATCGTCGGATCCGGGAGTTTTTTCCTCCCTTGATCGTGGGTAGTGGGCCCCTCTCACTCCCCCGTCCCCTGGGTCAGGAGGGGGGGCGGGGGGGGGGGCCGCGAGGCGTTGGAGCGTCCGAGATGGCCCCAGATAGCCTAGGATGGCCGCCTCTTCCAAGGACGCACAACATGCCCAGGCTGGCAACATAGAATCCAACGTCCTCCAAGTGAGCCCACATGGTCCTACATCTGCTCCAAATGACCACGGAGCCTCCCAATGATCCCCTCGAGAGGCCAACGTCTTTCCCAAACCAAGGAGAATTAATAGTTTGTGCTTTCTCGCATTCTCGCTTCCAACGAGCTTTAGAAGCTTTCATGCGGCTCAAAGATGGCCCAACAGAGCCCCATGAGGGGCCAATCGGGCTCCAAGACAGCCTCAACAGGGCCCCCCAAGGCTACAGTAGGTTTTGATTTTATGTCCTCGATGGAAATGACGAAACTCGTAATTAAAGCCCCCCGGCCCGCAAAGCTCAAATCACTGACACACCTTTTGGCGCCTGTTTCAAGCAGGCGGAGTAAGCAGGGGGGCCCCGCCTCCCCCCCACTCCCTTGTTGGACACGCGAATCGCTGTTTCGCGCAACTGTGCATCGTGTGTTTCGCGGCGGCCCTCGGGAACATAAGAAAGGGGCTTTGGGGCGCCAGGTGCGTTGTAAAGGAGACTGACCCCGGGGGTCGCCGCTTCCTTCCATTATTCCTCCTTCTGCTTATCCCTTCCTCCTTCTGCTGAGGCCTCACTCTTACTGCTGAAGTTTTCGTGCTTCGGCTAACTTTCTTCTCATTCCTTTACGTTCACTTTTGGGTGCTTTGGTTTTTGTTCATTATTTTCTAACTCGTGCCGTTATTTGGTTGGCTATATTTTGGTTGTGCATACTTTTCTTTTATAGTATAATTGATATGTGAATCATTCTATTTTGGCGCTGATTCAAGCAGTCGCCCTAAGCATAGGTCCAGAGCTAGAACCCCCGCCTCCCCCCCTGTCGCCCACTGTCGACACGCCCAGTTCGGGGACATCATTCGGAGGATTTGTGGCCATGTGAGACTCCACTGTGCTTCACACAGCTCAAGACGGCCCCCAAATATCGCCTGATGCTGCATGGCACGACGTGGCTCCATGTGGCGGGCGTTCCACCCGCAGAGGCTCGAAGGCGGAGGCCCTTTCTGGAGCGCCGCATCCCCCCCGAGTGTGCGCGATTCTGATATTTTACCTTTTCGACTCTGCTCGATCGCGGAGGCCAGCGGCCTTGCGATCTTGGTCGGTCTTGATTTGGCGACTGGGCGAGTTTCGATCCTCCTCCCCAGACGTCCGGCCGCTCCAACTTTTTCTAGGCGTGGGCCCCGGAGGTCTGGACCACTTCCCCGGGGCCGGTTTCTCGTCCCGAGCCGTTTTTGGACGCTCCCGAGGCCCGGCGAGGGCCCCCGGAAGCCGAAAACGGCCAACAAATCCCTCCGCTCCCACTTTTTTGGGGAGTGCGGATCTCTTGGCCAGCCGCTCGCAGTTCTTTCGAGCGCGCGCGGCTTTGCGATGCTGATCGGCCGCGGCGGCCGGGGAGCGCTCCGGGCGGCCTGGCCTTGGCGAGGGCCTCCAGCTCCTCCGCCCGGAGCTGCTGCCGGGACCCGAAGTCCGAGGCCTTCTGGGAGCACTGGGCCTGGAGGTCCGCCAAGTACTTCTTGTCGGCCTCGAGCGTGTCCTGCGTTGAGCCAGAGCTCCCCCAAAAAGTTTGAGCTCCGACTCCCAGGGTCCTCGGACAAGATCATACACAGCTGAGCTGAACCTAGTCGCAACGTCTGCAAACCAATCGCGCTAGCCAGCCTTCTCATAGGTTCAGCTGCTCTAGCAGGGCATGTGCACACGGTGGGAGCTCCCTAGAAAAGGCCCTCGAGGCTATCGAGCCGTCCAGCCGATCGGGGGGCTCTTCGGAGGAGGGGCCTCTCCTGGAGGGGGCTGGAGCGAGGGGGGCAGGAGCAGCAGCAGCAGCAGCAGCAGCAGCAGCAGCAGCAGCAGCAGCAGCAGCAGCAGCAGCAGCAGCAGCAGCAGCAGGAGGATACGGGGCATGCGCCCTGGCCCCTTACAGGCGAGGCGGGTGAGGCCATGGCCTCGCATGAGAAGCTGCGCGCGTCGGGGGTCTACTCAGGACAATGCGTACTTCAGGAGCTGTACTTCAGCAGCAGGAGGAGGGGGTCCCAGAGGTCCGGCGCTCCAGAAAAGTTGGAGCGGCGAGACCTGGGCCATTCTCGACCTCCGGGGGCCCTCGCCGGGCCTCGGGAGCGTCGAAACCGGCCCGGGGAAGTGGTCCAGACCCCGGAAATTGGAGCGGCCGGACGTCTGGGGAGGAGGGACCGAACGTCCCGGCCTTCTTATGGGCCTGCCTCGGAAGGTTCTTGGAACCATCGGACGCTCCAAGAACAAAAGGTGCTCGACGCGGGGATCCCTATAGGTGCATCTCATCTTCTGGCACTTCCTGCTTTGAATGTCTGGCTGTGAGTGCCTGGGTGTGAGAGCGAGTCCGAGTGGACGACGGGTACGATGACGACGGCGGTGGCCAAGATGAGGGACGACGCCGACCACGACGGCAACACCTCACAGGCAGACAAGCGGTGATCAGGCGGTTACCCTCTCCTTCCTCGCCTTCCGCGTCGTACTCTCTGTCCCTTCTCCTCCTCCTTCCTCCTCTGTGCTTCCTCCTCCTCCCTGGCGGCCGTCCTTCTCCTGCGTCCTTCCTCCTTCCTCCTCCGTGCTCCCTCCTCATCCCTGGCGGCCGTCCTTCGTCCTCCTCGTACGTCCTCCTCCTCCCGCCTTCTTGTCCTCCCTTCTCCACCGTCCTCCCTCGTCCTACCTGGTAAATGCCCCCCCTTCCCCCCCCCCCTCCCTGGCGGCCCCCTACCCTCTCCTTCCTCTCCCTGCCCTCGGTCGCCCCCTCCCGTCTCCTCCTCCCTCCTCCCTTCTGCCTCCTCCCGCGCCGTCCTCCTTCCTCCTCTGCCCTCCCTCCTCCTCCCCGGCGGCCGTCCTTCTGCCTTCTCGTGGGCCCTCCTCCCTCCCTCCTTGTCCTCTCCTCCGCCGTCCTGCCTCCTTTCTCCTCCCTCGCAGGTGTTCCCCTCCCTGGCGCCCCCGTCCCCTCTCCTTCCTTTTTGTTGTCGTGTTTTTGTTTCCCGGCAACTCATCATACACTGTCCTCCCCTCCCCTCCCCTCCCCCTTCCTCTTCCTGCTCGCAGTATAGCCCCTCCCTTCCCTGCCTCCCTTCCCCCTTCTCCCGAGTCCGCCTCCGCCGTCTTCCCTCCTCCTCCCCGTCGGCCGTCCTTCTCCTGACCTCGAGGTGCTCACGGGACTCTGACATGGACAGGGGTCGGAGGCGCAAACACCAACGCTTTGCTGGAGACATCCCCCCGCAGTATGGCCGCCGCCAACGGGCGAGCGTCATACCCCAATGGCCGCTCCCCCCCCATCGGGACGCGGAAGCTGGCGCCTCGCTCGAGACATCCTAACAGGAGGAGGAGGAGGAGGAGGAGGAGGAGGAGGAGGAGGAGGAGGAGGAGGAGGAGGAGGAGGAGGAGGAGGAGGAGGGAGGAGGGAGGAGGAGGAGAGGAGGAGGAGAGGAGGAGGAGGAGGAGGAGGAGGAGGAGGAGGAGGAGGAGGAGGAGGAGGAGAGGAGG
Organism: Prorocentrum cordatum; assembly: GCA_963575745.1. Classification (NCBI taxonomy): domain Eukaryota; class Dinophyceae; order Prorocentrales; family Prorocentraceae; genus Prorocentrum; species Prorocentrum cordatum. The sequence goes on along the minus strand of CAUYUJ010018824.1, from coordinate 168,884 downwards.
AGGAGGAGGAGGAGGAGGAGGAGGAGGAGGGGAGGGGAGGAGGAGGAGGAGGAGGAGGAGGAGGAGGAGGAGGAGGAGGAGGAGGAGGAGGAGGAGGAGGAGGAGGAGGAGGAGGAGGAGGAGGAGGAGGAGGAGGAGGAGGAGGAGGAGGAGGAGGAGGAGGAGGAGGAGGAGGAGGAGGAGGAGGAGGAGGAGGAGGAGGAGGAGGAGGAGGAGGAGGAGGAGGAGGAGGAGGAGGAGGAGGAGGAGGAGGAGGAGGAGGAGGAGGAGGAGGAGACACCGAAGAGGTTAACCGCCCGAGACATCCCCACGATTTGGCTGCGAACGGGGGAGTTGTTACTGTTGGCTGTTCCCCCCCCTAAGGATGCCCAAACTCAGACCTGCGATGTCGCGGTGAACATCGGACCGCGAGAAGAGATAAGTCCGAGGCACCGAAGCAAGCACATCGCCCGAGACATCCATACAGTCTGAGCGCGAATCCCAGATTACCCCGACCCCTGGCGGCTCCCCCTTGAGGTGCCCGAGTGCCACGCCTGCTGTATCGCGGTGAGCATTGGACCACCAAACGAAAGGAGTCCTGAGCGCAGGAAGAAGCACGTCGCCCGAGGCATCCTTACCATCGGAGCGCGAATCACAGGAGTGCGCCGACTCCTGGCGGTTCCCCCTGTCAGTGCAGTTCTTTTAGCTCGGACTGCGCGGCAGTCAAAACTGCGGGTGCGTCCCAGGGCCCTAGGACTAGGGCCAAAACAGCAGCGAGCAGCGTGCATGCCACAAAACAAGACAAGCGTGTACATCATGCACGCACGGTGACACGGGCGGCAGAGGGGCAGGGGAGTGCACTCTTCACACTGGGTGAGTACAATGCTGCCCCGATGCCGCTCCCTTCGAAAGGGAAACGCTGCACGCAATTATAACGTATATCAGCCCACAGGCCGAAACACCTCAAGCAAATGCGGCCTGAGGCTCAAGATACAAATATAAAATATGAGTGTCTAGATTCACTAATCCAGACTGTCAACTCAAAATATATGCATGAAACACCTCAAGCAAAGTGCGGCCTGAGGCTCAAACTATGAATATAAGAATATGAATGTCTGGATCCACTATTCCAGACTATCAACTCAAAGGATATGCATACATCACCGTAGCCCTCACTAGGTCCATCAGCAGCTGCAATCAGGACCTCCCGGGCTCGCAGGCCCTGGAACGGCGACCCGACGCTGGGCCTTCTGCTCCTTGGCTCTCTCACGCTGTCCGCGGCGCAGCCGCAGACGGTGTGCCTCCTCATCCTCTTGCTCAGCAGTAGGCGCCATGCTGAACAGTCCGTGGCGGAGGAACTGCGATAGCACCTCGTTAGGCTGCACGGCCTTTGTCAGCACGTCCGCTAACATGTGGCTATTGGGCAGCCACTTGAACTTGATGGCCTCCTGCTCTATCAAATCCTTGGCCACCAACAAGTCAATGAGGGTCTGCCGAGACACCGTCATCGAGCCGATCTTGGACGTGTGATCGTAGAGCGACTTCGCATCCGTCACGAGCGCCCCTGGAACCTTCAGCGCCAGCCTCCAGTCCCCTTGCAAGGGCGGCTCCCCGTGCAAGATTGCCTCAATCAGCAGCCTGAGGTAAAGCTGCCGATCCAAAGCCACGGACATAGCCGCAGACTCTGCGGCCATCGTAGATCCAACAACTCGTGTAATAGTACTGCTCGGAAACTCCACTAGACAACATGCAGTTAGCTCCTTCAACACTCGGGTATCCGTAATCATACTCATGAACCCCATCTGGCTCTTACAGCCGGGTTCCTTCGCAAACGAAGCGTCCATAAGCGTGAGCACCTGCAAGCGCTCGATGTCCACACAACGGATCCGGAGAGTCGCAAGAGCTCTCTTGTCGTAGTCCTGAAGCCGGTCGATGATGTCATTGAGCACTCGCAGGTGCAGTAACCTCCGACCTTTCGGATCCTTCTGTGCGAGCGCCGAGACACTATGCGCGAGCTGTGGCACCACGCGTGCGACAGGCCACCGCGCCCTCTGGAGCAGGCTCCGGAAGTCGTGGTGCTCCTCGGGAGTCATCTCCCGCTCCTCGTCGTCACCCCTTGCAAGGGGGTGCTTTGTCAGCTTGCCGATGTACTCGTGCATGCTGATCTCGATGTGATCGGGGTGGCGCCACCACTCCTCACCGAGATAGGCGACTGCCTCCTTGTCGTTGCCCTTCTTCCAGTGCTTGATGTTGAAACGACTGTTGATGTTCGCCTTCACCTCCTGGTACTGGGGGTCGTGCGGGTCTCCAAACAGCATGCCGTCGTCGACGTGCAAGGTCAACATAGCAATCAACTTATCGTTCATCCGATAAACGAAGACAGCTCGAGCACAGTGCAGCTCCACGAATCCGACCTCGTCCGTCAACACCTGGCGGGCTCGGAGATACCACAACCGAGGCGCCTCCGTCAAACCGTGCGCCCCTTTCAGCAAGCGAAGCAACGCATAAGGTCGCACGGCTGGCCATCCAGCACCGTCGACGGCTGGAAGCCCGTCCTTAGGAGCCCTCACATACAGCTCCCGTTCCAGCTTCAGCCCGGACAGGAACGCAGTCGCTACGTCGAAGCACTCGAATGTCCAATCCATCGCCATTGTGATAGACGCACACACCAGCACAGCCAAGGGGAAGTAGTAGGCGAATCCGTCCTGAATAGACCAAGCTGCGGGTCGAGATGGCCAGGGATGATCAGGCGCGACTTCGCCTCCAGCTCCAGCCCTCGCCCCCGGTTCGTGCGAACCGAACGCATGGGCACCGAGATGATCTTGTCCTTTGGGATGCTCTTCTCCTCCTCCTCGGTGACCAGCTCGACCGTGATGTTGGCGATCCATTGCCGCCACTCGGCGGCATCGGCCTCGTCGAACTTAGCCTTCTCGTGCTGGTTGAAGTGACGTGGGTCTAACTCCTTCGCGTTCTGCTTCATCACGAGTGCGAACACGTCGTGCTCGTACCGGGCCTCCTGCAGCCATGCGTCATACACAGATGACACGTTGATCCATTCCTCGTAAGTCATCGGCTGCCGTGCAAGACCCTCCGGAGTGTCCAAATAGTACACCCCTTGTGCCTGAGCGTCCGGCTTGTCGTGGTAGAAAAGCGTGAGACCAACCCAGCTGTCCTCCGTGCGCTCGTTGGTACGGCTCGCGCCGTCGTCCTTGTAGGCGCACTGGCCCGTGGCGGAGAGCATCACCGACAGGCGATTGCACTCCCGGTGGCGGTCGTGATCATAGAGTCTCCGCCGTGGCTCTCGATGTACGCGTACTCCTCGTACGACCTTCTGAACGAGCGTGGAGACACCATCCAAGGCATTCTGGTCGAACCACTCCTGGGGTCCCGAGTGCGCGACAGCGTTCATGGCCACCTCGCGGAGGGCCGGCAAACCACTCGTAGGAGCAGCTTGCAGACGCGTCTTCTTGATGCAACTCGGCACGTCATCTACCAGGAACTTCCGCTTTCGCTCAAGCTCGAAATCGTCTCTGGGGATCGGCGGCACCGAAGGGCCGCCAGAACCCGATGCTCCCGGAGAAGCTTTCGGGTACGTCTCAGAGGATATCCGGCTTGGGGGGGACCGAGAACGTGCCCTCCTCGGAGGGGGAAGCTGCGGCAGCTGCTGCCGCTCAGGCGGCTCCTCCTCCTTAGCCTGTGCCTCAATGGCGTCCAGGGCCCTCAGGTCCACACGAGGCTGCCTGGACCCCTCGAGCTCCCTATGTCGGTCACGCTCCTTCTTCAAGAATGTCTTCTTCACCTTCTGAACCTTCACCTTGGGCGTGACGTCCACGATGTCGTGGTAGGCGCGATCATCTCGCTGCTGTGTCAGCCGCGCGTCCGTCTGGATGGACTCTGCAGCTGCGGCCTCCTGAGAGGAGGCGTGCCGGAGCTGCTCACGAGCAACAAGTAGCACGTGACCACGCCATGATACGTAGTACCGGCTGTTGGATTCCCTCGCGATCACAGTCGCAGGACCCCGCCATCTTTCAGGATCTTGCCGACGACGTCCCTTGAACGGATTCGGTGCCCAGAAATACACCCTCGATCCTGGGCACAGATCGCCGACGACCGTCGGCGCCTGTCGTAGCAGCGCTCTCCGCACCTTGTCCGTCGCGTCGCGCTCCAGCAACATCATCTTGGCTGCGGTGCGGATTTGAGACGAACGCCAAGCTATGCCCTTGGCGCCGAGAACCGACATGAGAACCTCATCGTCGTCCCTGTTAGTCACCTCCGTAAAGTTCAAGATCCGCCCGAAGACAGCCTGCTCCGGGGTCAATCCATTGCGGCTGATCGTCGAGTTCTTCGCATTGATAATGGCAGCCAGGGCCACAGTAGACATCGACTTGCCCTGGACGTGGAACTCGTGCACAACCTTGCCCCAGATAGTGCCGAGCAATCCTCCGTGGCGCTCTGCCAGGCCATGCTGCCATGCTGCATGAGCTCCCGTCGTCTTCGTATTAATGCCGAACTGCTCCATCAGCGCGTTGAAGTAGCCCTCGAACTCGCCTCCCTGGTCGATCACAATGTTTTCTGGCATGCCGTAATGCTTGAACCACTCGTTCATGATCTGGCGTGCTACATGCTTGGCCGTCCTATTCTTGAGAAGGCATGCGCAGTGCCATCCCGTACCAGCGTCCACCATGCTGAGGACCACCAGCTGCTCCTTGGCCGCGTCCCGTAGGTACTTCACGTCGATCACAACCGTCACATTGAAGCCGAATGGTCGCACGTCCGCCGTCCCCTGCACTGGACGGGGCGGCGCCTCCGACTCAGCACAAGTCGGACACTGCCAATGCTTCGCGTATGCCAACGCGTTGGGCGTTGCACCGCCGAGACGCAGCATCTTGATGAACGTCGGTCGGCTGGGGTGTCCAAGACCGCGATGGGCCTTCCGCACAGCACGTCGCGTACTCCGAGGACATGATGTCCTGCCGCACCACCTCCGGAAGCTCCATCTCTGACCAGGAGGCTGCAACCTCCTCCTCCTCCGCAGGGTGCTGCATTGACTCCTCCTTCACCGTCTTCTGCAATGCCTCGCGAATCTCGGCTCGAATCTCCTGCGGTGTTTTGCCCCACTCAGGTCTCTCCGAAACGTCTCTGGGAGCCTCTCCATGACCCTGCTCCGCGGGCTCGGGTCCACAACTCCTGGGCTCCTCCGTGGGGCCAGGGAGTTGTGCTGCAGGAAAACTCGAGTTCTCGAACTGCCAAGCCAAATGATCCGCGGCACCGCTCATCACAGCCGTGCCGAACTCCTCTGCGCAGCTCCCGCGCACGGCCGTGCAAACCCCAGGGTTCGCCAACACTCTCGTGGTGTCCTTGAGGCAGATCGCGTCCTCGAATGCTGGGTTCGACTTCGTTGCACTCACGGGTGGCTGGCTCCAGATTGTCGATTGCGCGTGGTCCATTACCATGGCTGCGCGTCCTCTTGCAGCTTGCCACTGCATCACCTCGTCCGTGAACGAGAGCAACATGCGGTACTCAGTCCGCTCTCGGCGTTGCCGGCGCACTCGCGTAGGCCTTCGCTGGTCGACACTCTGCAGCCGACTCCATGCCGTAGGAGGTGGGGACAAAGCCACGAAGTCTGGGTCAACTGCAACCAGGTACGCCCGTGCCTCGTTCCTGCCCTGGACCGTCAGGAGGTCGAACTCTGGCGCTGCGATGGGCTGGTGGGCGTCCCATCCCATGCTCGCCGCCAGGATCGTGAGTTGGCAAGCCCATGCGAAGACCTCTACGATCCTCCAGGGCCCCGGTCGCCGCCGGGTCTCCCTCTGAAAGGGCAGTACACGTTCCTCCTGGTAGTGCTTGAGGGCGTCCTGCTCCTGCCGATCAGCCCGAAGCTTCCTGTTCGCCATTTCTTCGGTCATCAGAACCTCCAGCTCCTTCAGGTTGCTCCGGACGTGCCTGCGAGCACCTTTCGTCATGAAAACCTCGTTGTCCGCGTTCTCCATGAAAACCTCCTCGTCACTCGATGCCGTCTCCGCGGACTCTGGGTCGCTGGTGTGATAGTGGAATGTACTCAGCTCTGAGTCGCCTGCGTCCTGGCCGTCGTTGCTGTCAGAATCGTGCGTGTCCTCCTCCTCGACGGTCTCAGCGACGCTGCGCTCATCCTTCTCTTCGTGGCTCGCAGTTCCGCTGAACATCTCGTCTGCGAGCTCGTCCTGCTCCTCGGACTGTCCGACGGGGAAGGCACTCGCGACCGGTGCCGGGAAATCCAGCAATGACACGCGGGGATGCCCGGACGCAGCCGGGACCAGCGGCTTGGTCACACCGTTCGCCGTGAAAGTACCATTCCTGAAGCTGATTGCTGCGTCCCACTCTGCCATCTCATCAGGACCGATGAGACCTGGCACCTCGGCATCGACCTCGGAGATCACAACCTCGCCCTGCGTACCATTGATGCCAACTGTGTAGCACCACGCACGCTCTGACAAGAGCGGCACGCCTGGGCCGAACTTGAAGTACTCGCGCTGGTTGATGCTGTGGTACGGCACGCCCATGGCATCCAAGGTCTTCTGCAGCTCGACGTGCCACGGACGTCCACCGACAGCCCGCTTGCAGCCCGTGTCAATCATAGCCAGCCCCGCGGGCAAGACAACAAGCATGACGGACTGCTCATCTACCACCTTGCGGGGGCACTCCTCTCGGGTAGTGACCATGTGGGCCGCAGATCCCCCCTTTGCTGCCCAAGGGTCTGCGCCCTTTGCTGCCCAGGGGTCCGCGCCCTTTTTGACGGCAACGTCCTCCCCAGTCGGAGCGGCAGACGTTAGTCCTGGCACAGCTCCGTCTGGGGTGTTCCTGGGAGGTTCCCCTTCCTCCGTCTTGGGCTTCTCCAGCGTGTAATGGATCACCGACTTCAACGAAGACTTCTTACACTTCGCGAAGATCACGGTGCCGTTTGACTGCCACTTCAACTCGCCCACCGGATGAACACACGCAGCCTGCTGCTGCATGAGCTCTGGGTCGAACTTCGCCTTCGGACCTGGGACCAGCCTCTCGCCGTCGAACTGCGAGTCGTACATGGCTCGGTGCATCTGCTGCTTCTCCAGGTCGCTCTGCGTGGCACCGACACTCATGACGTAGCTCCGTCCAGAGGCGGTGACTACGCGCGGGACTCCAGATGCAGCTGGAGATGCCGTCGCAGCGGCAGGGGCACCTGAGCTCGCGGCTCCTGGAGGCGCTGGAAGATGGACACGTCGTCGTATTCCCTCCATGTTCTTCCACGCGCTTCCGACTCCCTGCTGCTCAGGAGATGTAGGCAGGACGCGCTCTGGCAGAGGTGCCTGCTCACGTCGCTTCTGCAGGCCGTCGTAGACCTCGCCTGGGTTCAATCGGGTGTGCATCTCCATCTCCTGTTTCTCTATCAGCGCGAGGCGATCCAGCAACTCAGCTTTGTCACGCTGCAAGACCTCTAGTCGCTTCTTTTCCTCGCTCTTTCTCACTTCCTCGGAGGCTCCTGCCATGGCCCAGTCCTCGTCCTTAGGAACAGCGGCGGCCTCCCCAGTCGGGGCGGCAGACGTTAGTCCAGGCACAGCTCCGTCTGGGGATCCTTTAGTCTTCGATGCTCCCTTCGCCGACGCCGCCGCTGCGGTATCCACCACGTATGCAGGATGGGCCCTCGCAGGGCCGCTGGATAGAGAGAAGTCCGGCTTCTCGCAGCGGCGCGTGTAGAGGTTGAGGCGCACGATGCGGTCGTCCTTAGTGATGAAGTGGATGGTTGCCGGCGGCGTCAGGTAATCCCTAAAGATGTCCTGACGCGGATGCCAGCTGCAGAAGATCTCGTCCATCTCCTCTGGCGTGAACGGCACCTCCTTATCCTCGCGCCGCTGGTCGTTGTCGTCCTCGCTGGCCTCATCCTCCTCGCTGGCCTCATCCTCCTTCTTCACTTCCTTGCTGCTTCTTGCCTTCTTTCTCTCTTTCTTCTCTTCTTTGCTGCTCCTCGCCTTCTTCTTCTTCTCTTTCTTTTCTTCCTTCTCTTCCTTCTCACCGCGGTCTTCTGGTGGGCTCCGCTTCTCTTCCTTCGCACCGCGGCCTTCTGGTGTACTCCGCGACCTTGAACGCGAGGAGGCCTCCGCCTCGGGCGGGGGAGGGGCGCGAGGCTCACGGAGAACAGCTCCCCGATCAACGCTGGCGGTCGTCACGACGATCTCGATGATGATCTTCACGCTGCTTGGTGTCACGACTCCCGCCTTCACCGCGCCGATCGTCACGGGGCTTGGTATCACGATTGCCGCCCATCGCAATCTTGAACATCGTTGCCGTGATCTCGTCGAGATCCACCTCAGCGGCCGTGCAAGGCCTCGACGTGGTCAGCTGCAGACGCACCGGCCGACCCTGGACGAAGTCGAGGCTCTCGAAGCGGCCTTGCTTGAAGAAGGTAGGCTTCTTGTTAGTCACGCGCTCCACGATGTGATGGACCGTGGCAAGGTCAGGAAACTCCAACTCCACGCTGTGCCCCTTTGGGTGGGTGTTGGCCAGGATGCGATGGCAACGCGCACATGCATCTTCATCCTCCTGATCCTCCCCGCGCCTGGCACGGGCGCGCGCACGTTCATCGCTGCTCTGTGCGGGCCCTGGGCCATCGTCGGCGTCCCGTCGTAGGCTCGGCGCAGGCATGCTCTTGGGCCTGGGATGCATGATGATCCGCCCTGGAGCATCAGCTCGACCCTCCACCGGATGCCTCTGGGCAGGCACCGACTGGGGAGCACGGCGCCATGGAGCGCGGCCACGACGCTCCTCGGCACTGCCTGCCATGCCAACCCAGTGGATGATCGGTCCATGCACCTGCCTAGGCGCTGGCGGCTTCACAGAGCTCCGCTGGTTGGGCGACGCTGGCTGGCCACTCTTTGGCCCGATCTTGTTGTACGGCTCGCGCTCGCCACTCTTCACCTTGGGGCACTCCGGATCGCCGCGCCAGTGGCCGGGCTGATCGCAGTCAGCACACCGGCTGTTAGCCTTGCGCTGGTCCGTCGGCTTCCGACCACCCTGGAAGGAGCCGCTGGCGTTGATCTTCTTGGGGTCACGCTGCCGAGGGGCAACGAACCCGCGCTTCTGACGCTGTGCCGCCGTCTTCTGCGTGGCCCTCCATCCGGCCAAGAACGCTTCCTGAAGATCCTCCGGTGCCTCGTGCTCCTCGTCATCTGGCCCGTCGTTGTCCGACGCCAGCTCCTCTTCGACCTCGGCGCCTTCCTCGAAGATGATCCCCTCGCCAGCTGCGGGGTCTCCATCGTCTTGCTCATCTGCTTCATCTTCGTCGTGCTGCGCCTCCTCCAGGTCGCCGTGGTGTTCATCATAGTCTTCGCCGTTCTCTACCTCGTGCACGTGCTGGCCAGAGCGCCCTCGCAGCACGTATGGCCTGCGAGCCATGGGAGGGTGCGGATAGCGACCGCCCGAGCTCCCAGAGGAGCGCCCGTGCTCGCGCTGCGCCACAAACGGCGAGCGGCGAGGGAGCACCGAGCGCTTCTCAGTGTCGTGCACCTTCGAGTAGGCTGCCTTCAGCACGACCTCCATCCGCTTCGAGTCGTAGATGCCGCCACAGTTGAAGAGCACCTGCGCTCGCTCCTTCTGCGACAGTCCAGCGCCACGAAGCATCTTGCTTGCCAGCGCGCGATCGCTGATCGCTGAAGTCGGATCCTCGAGCTGCAGCTCCATGCGCTTCTTGCGCAAGTACGTTGTCCAATCCATGATGGGCTGCCCAGCTCGACGGTGTGCTCGTTCCCACTCCTGATGCACCTGATCGAGGCGCTCGTGATCCATCTTCTCAAAGGCGTCGTCGTAGATAGCAAATATGGTCTCAAGCGTATCCTCGCGTCGGAGTTCCGACGCATCAAGCACCTCGATGAGCTCTTTGGCTCGACCTGTCACTTGACTGTAGATGATCAGGCCCAGCTCCACATCTGAGAGCTGGTTGAGGTTGCGGATGACTTCAACCTCCTTGCGCCACTCTCGGTACTTCTTGGTACTCGTACCGACTGCACCATCGAACTCTGGGAGCTTCACCTGCGACAGCAGTAGACGTGTACGTCTGGGACCGCCGTCGCCACCACGATCCCGATGTAAGGCCAAGGGCTCCCGCTGGGTCTCGGCCATCACGCGCAGGACTGCATGCAGGTCCGGGGGACCTGTGCCAGCAGAGGACGCAGCCTCCGCGTCTGAGCCGTCTTGGCTAGCTGCCATGGCGGCCCACGCAGGTGGTCACGACCACCAAAGCAGAGCACGCAGTGCGTCCGCTGGAGCTTACAAGCTCCGCTACCAATGTCAGTGCAGTTCTTTTAGCTCGGACTGCGCGGCAGTCAAAACTGCGGGTGCGTCCCAGAGCCCTAGGACTAGGGCCAAAACAGCAGCGAGCAGCGTGCATGCCACAAAACAAGACAAGCGTGTACATCATGCACGCACGGTGACACGGGCGGCAGAGGGGCAGGGGAGTGCACTCTTCACACCCCCTTGGGGTGCTCAAGTGCCACGCCTGCCAGATCTCTGTGAGCATTGGACCACCAAACGAAAGGAGTCCTGGGAGCAGGAAGAAGCACATCGCCCGAGGCATGCTTACAATCGGAGCGCGAATCACAGGAGTGCCCCGATCCTGGCAGTTCCCCCTTGGGGTGCTCAAATGCCATGCCTGCCATATCTCGGTGGGCATTGGACCACCAAACGAGAGTCCTGGGCGCAGGAACAAGCACATCGCCCGAGGCATCCTTACAATCTGAGCGCGAATCATGAGGTACTCTCACCCCTGGCGGTTCCCCCTTGATGTGCCCAAGTGCCACGCCTGTACCTCGGTGAGCATGGGACCACCAAAAGAAAGGAGTCCGAGGCGCAGGAACAAAACATCCTTACAATCTGAGCGCGAATCATGAGGTACTCCCACCCCTGGCGTCTCCCCCTTGAGGTGCCCAAGTGTCACGTCTGCTGTATCTCGGTGAGCGTTCGAGCACCAACGCAGATGAGTCCGAGGCGCCGAAAGAAGCAAACCGCCGGACACATCCACACGATCTGAGCGCGAATCATGGAGTCCCCTCACCTCTGGCGGCTCCCTCTTGAGGTTCTTAAATGCCACGCCTGCTATATCGCGCTGAGCCTTGAACCGCCAACAGAGACAGCGTGTCTGATTGCGAGTCTGAGTGTGGCCTGCGTGTGAGTGAGTCTGAAAGATAGTGGGTCTGAGTGTGAGTGACTCTGAGTGCGAATGAGCCTAAGCGTGAGTGAATCTGAGTATGAGTAGGTCTTAGTCTCAGTGTGACAGAGTCTGAGTGTGGATGAGAATGCGTGTGAGTCAATATGAGTGTGAGTGTGAGTGAGTCTGAGTGTGAGTGATCTGAGTGCGAGTGACTCTGTGTATGATTTGGTATCAATGCGAGTTCGTCGTAGTGTGAGTGAATCCGAGTGCAGATGGGTGGGTCTGAGTGTGAGTGAGCAACAGGAGGCGGTTGAGTGTGAGGCGGAGGCGTCCCAATAATATCAATGACCCCACCTTAGGATATGGGGAACAATGTTCTTAGAACTTCAAGCCAATCTACATTAGACCAAGGCTCCCTGAGCCAGAAAGGCTGTAAGAGAATTGTGTGCAGACCCCAAAAGGTTCTCAGAACATTATTGGGTGGGCTCATGGGCAAGTCAGGAAGCTTCGCCACTTCTTGACTGCGGGGCGGCAAGGTGCCGTCATACGCTGAAACAAGCTGGGCGTTCACCGAGCACGCACACCCTGAGCAACTGGGGACCGAAAGTCGACTACACGCAAGAGTGACCCTGGGTAAGAGTGACCTTTAGAGCGCGGCTTTTTGGGGGCCGCGGAGGGGCCAAACACAAGCGCGCAAGACGCCACTGCGACCTCGCGTTCGGCGATCGTGTGACCCCATTGGGTGGGCCCGCACCAAAGGTCACTCCGGCGAAAGGTCACTCTTACGTCTAGTCGAGAAAGGCATCTGGGGGTCTTGCCCACCCTCCGGTTCTCTTGTCGGCTTCGAGCGTCTCCTGAGCGGCGGCTAGATGTGATGGGGAACGACGAGGGGGGGTGCGGCGCCGCAGGGGGGCATCCATCGACCTAGAATCTGCGATGCATCGCCGAGAGATAAGCGATATGCCCACGATCGCGAAACCGCACGTTCATGGGCGGGGTGGGCTATCAGGCCCCTATCGGCGATGACTGGGCGATCGGGGCTCGAAGCGTGTCCCACCCCGAGCCTATCAGGAATAAAAAAACGGCATGAACATAAACTTTTGGCGCTCCGCGCGGATTTCTTGGATCTGCGCTGGACCCCCCTCCCTGGCGCGCGGAACGCGCCAGGGGCCGCGCCGGAGGCGCCGACAGGGGGGCCCAGCGCGGATCCAAGAAATCCGCGCGGAGCGCCCACAGTTTATGTTTATGGCTTATATATATATATATATATAGGTATACATATATATATATATATATATATATATTTGTTTTATTATTTTTTATTTTCTCTTCTTCTTCTTCTTCGACTGTCCCCCCAACCGTTGCCCACGAGGCTGCCGCTAGACGCTGAAACGAGCTGGGCGCGCACCGAGAGCGCGCACTGCGCCCTGGGCAGCGGCGACCGACAAGGCCTCTGGGGCTCTTGCCCGCCCCTCCGCACGGCGGCCGCGCTGGGGCGCCGCGGCCAAGCGAATGGCCGACCCACCATCCCCACGAAGACGACGACGACGACGGCGACGGCGACGACGACGACGACGACGGCGACGACGCTCGGGCGGCGCTCCACGACGCGCGGCCACCCCCGCGCCCCCACGCCGCCGGCCCGGAGGAAGGGCACCTCTGCGCCCCAGGCCGCGGGCGCCTCCGCGCCCCAGGCCGCGGGCGCAGAGAGGCCGACCCGCCCCCCGCCCCTCCGCGGGCGACCCGGGCCTCGGGGGCTCTCGGCCCCGCGGCCCCGCGGCGGGGCGGCCCTCAGAGGGGGGCCCTGCCCCCCGCCAGAGCCCGAGCAGCAGCCGGGACCGCGGCCGCGGCCGCGGCCCGCAGCCGCGGCCCGAGCCCCAGCCCGAGCAGCAGCCGCCGCCGCAGCGCGGCCTGCTCGAGCTGGAGCGGCTCCACGACCTGCTCGAGCAGGCCGAAGCGGCCCCGCGCGGCGCGGACCCGCGGCCGCGTGCCCGCTGCCGCAGGGCCCTCTCGCGGCCCGCGGCCCGGCAAGTGCGCCGGGCTCGGCGCGGCAGCGCGCGGCGGCCCGAGGCCGTGGGCCTCGTGCCCCGCCCGAGGGGGCGGGGTGGCCTCGCGGCCGTGCGGCCGTGGCCCCACTGCGCCCGAGGAGGGCCCGACGGCGGGCCACGAGAGGGCCTCTGGAGGAGGAGGAGGAGGAGGAGGAGGAGGAGGAGGAGGAGGAGGAGGAGGAGGAGAAGGAGGAGGAGGAGGAGGTGGAGGAGGAGGAAGAGTAGGAGTAGGGATAGGAGGAGGAGGACGAGGAGGAGGAGGAGGAGGAGGAGGAGGAGGAGGGTCAGTGTAAACCCAAGAGCCATCAACGATGTTGTAATAGACCCTCCCTTCAAGCTCCCTCTTCATAAGCCTCTGCAGCGGCTCATTTCCACTGAGTGAACTGCCTCGTTGGAAGACAACCGTTTGAAGACCATGAAGCATGCCAAAACTTTGTCCTCAACACAATAGCCAGGTTGGGCAGTAGGGGGGGGGGTTGGCGGCGCCCAGGGGGCGCAAGAGTGCACCGATCCTACACCGGCAAGATGTGGCATAAACCCCGACCCCCTTGAAACAGGGCGTCTGCGCGCGAGCCGAACCCGGCAAAACGTGCGAGGAACGAGCGAGCGAGACGAGTCGAGCCCTGCGACCCCGCAGAAGCTCCTTTGACCTGAGTGCACAGCTCCCTTCGAAAGGATGCCTCCGCTGGGATGTAGCCTGGCCGGCAGCTGACGGCAGCTTGGCTGGTCGTTCGCCGAGAGGCCCACCCCAGCCTCCAAAGCGGACCCCTCGAAATGAGGAGCGCGCGCGCCTCCCAGGTCGAAGGACTGCTGCTTACCCGTCGGCCGCCAGGAGCGGATCGAACCACGAAGTAGGAAGGCGTTGGAAGCAGATCGGGTTCCCGCCCGCACCCCTGAAGACGAAGGAAACAGGGGAAGCCGCTCGATCCTTGCAGTAGGACGGCGCCTAACGTAGCTTAGAGTCTGGGAGCCCGCGAATGTCTAACCTCCACGACCGATGGGTGCCTGTGCCGTCCAACTCTGCGCTCCGCGCTGCACGACGTGCGACGCGACGGTGCCTCCGCGCCCTCGCGCCGCCCGCCCAAGTCGGAGGAGGACCGCTCCCTGGCCGACGCCGCGGGGCGCGGCTCTCGTCGCCACCCCCGCGGGTGGACCCGGTTCCTCCAGCGCCCGCGGCTGCAACTGGCGGCGAGCCCAGGGGGGGGGGACGCGTGCGGAGGGGCGGGCCCTTCTGCGTTGCGAGGCGAGCACGTTCATGTCGCGCTATGGCCGCACGCCTGCCCCGGCAGGTGTCCCCCAACAGCAGCTGAGGAGAGCAGGGCGAGCAGCTCCTCAGGGGCAGCCTCCCTGCCCTGGTGTGCACCAGGCCCGCCCTGCCTGTGGCGGGCGGCGGGGCGCGGGCCCCTTCTGCGTCGCCGCACCGCGGGGGGCCGCAGGCCCCTGCGTGCGCCAGTCCTGCGTCTCGGTCAGGTCGGCCTTGGCGTCCGCGGCCATCTCCAGGTTCTTGGCCTTGAGCTGCGTCTTGTCCGACACGTCCTGCTTCGCCTGGTCGCTCTGAGCGCTGAGGTCCTGCATCGTGAGGTGGTGGGCGTGCTTCTTGTTCAGCTCCTCCTTCTCGAGCGTGGTGCGCTCACCTGGCATCGCGCTTCCCCGCTGTCTCCGCAGGCCGAGCATGTCCGCGCGCGCGCGTGTGTGTGTGTGTGTGTGTGTGTGTGTGTGTGTGTGTGTGTGTGTGTGTGTGTGCTTGCACGTGGATGCAATGCTGCATTCGTACCACGTGTGCGTTCACATTCATGTGTGCATGTCCCAATGTACCATTGTGTCTCTCTATACGGCCACCTCCCCCCACCCCCCCAAACAACCCAAACCTTCACTGATCGTTTTCTCGTCGTCGTCCTCGTTCTCCTCCTGCTTCTCCTCCTCCTCCTCCTCTTCCTTCTCCTCCTCCACCTCCCCCGCTCCTCCTCCTCTTTCTCCTCCTTCTCCATCTCCTCCGTTTCCTCCTCCTCCTCCTCCTCCTCGTCCTCTTTGTAGCAACGCAAAACCAAACATAGGCAGCGTTCGGCGCCCTCGGTGCAAGGAACCGCTGTGTATTTGTTGGATGTTTTTTTTTGGTCTGGGAAGCATTGAACCATTGTTTGTTTTGCAGACCCCAGGGCTCGCACGGGCCTCCCTCCCAGCACCCTCCTCTGCGCCTCCCAGGCGCAAAAGCCAAGCCTGCGCAATGTTTGGCGCCCTCGGTGCAAGGAGGTACTTTTTTAAATGTATATTTCGATCTGTGAAACGAAGACACGCTGTGCATGTTTACACTGACTTTATGTTTTTGTTGTTTGTTTTGGGGCCTCCGGTGCTCGCCACGGCCTCCCTCCCGTCACCCCTCTCGGAGCCGCCCGAACAAAAAAACCAAGCAAACAACACTACGTAGTGTTTCCTTGCTTCCCAGACCAAGGAACCAAAAGAACAAGCCATACGCAGCGTTTACTTGCACCGAGGGTGCCACACGCTGTCTATTCTTTGGTTTGTGTTGCTACAGAGCGGAAGAGACCTGTCGTGCTGGAGTCGGAGGAAGAGAAGGAGGAGGACGAGGAGGAGCGGGGGTGCAAGGACACGCCCTTTTGCATTTTTATGGGGGGGCACGTGCTCGCCGCGGCCTCCCTCCCAGCACCCGTCTCTGAGCCTCCCAAGCCCGAAACACCCAAACACCCAGAACTACGCAGTGTTTCCTTGCTTCCCAGACCACAAGACAAAGGCAGTAAACCATACAAAGCGTTTCCTTGCACCGAGGGCGCCAAACGTTGTCTATTTCCCAACCATCCTGTGGTGTTGGGTCCTTGTTTTCAAGAGACGGTCCCCGCGTTCACTCCTCCTCCTCCCGCTGCCCCCTCCCTCCTCCTCTCATCATCGTTATTGCCCGTTTCAGCACACCACTCACACGTTTCGTGGCCCCATTGCGGGGCCCCTCCGAAGGCCCAAGCGTCACCGTTCGCATGCGGCCACCGCACCCATGTTGGCACACCCCTCACACGTCTCGTGGCCCCACAGGGAGCCCCACCAACAGCCGAAACGCAAGCGTTCGCATGCGGCCACCGCACTCATTTTGGCACATCCCTCACACGTTTCGTGGCCCCACAAGGAGCCCCACCGAAAGCCCAAATGCCAGCGTTCGCATGCGGCCACCGCGCACATGTTGGCACACTCCTGACACGTTTCGTGACTCCATACGGAGCCCCACCGAAGGCCCAAATGCCAGCGTTCGCATGCGGCCACCGCGCCCATTTTGGCACACCCTTCACGCGTTTCGTGGCTCCAGAGGGAGCCCACCAACGGCCCAAATGCCAGCATTCGCATGCGGCCACCGCGCCCATTTTTGGTACACCGTTCACACGTTTCGTGGCTCCATACGGAGCCGCACCGAAGGCCCAAATGCCAGCGTTCACATGCGGCCACCGCACCCATGTTGGCACACTCCTCACACGTTTCGTGGCTCCACAGGGGGCCCCACAGAAGGCCCAAATGCCAGCGTTCGCATGCGGCCGCACCCATTTTCGGTACACCGTTCACACGTTTCGTGGCTCCATTGTGATCCCCACAGAAGGTCCAAATGCCCGCGATCACATGCGGCCACCGCACCCATGTTGGCACACTCCTGGCACGTTTCGTGGCTCCATTGTGATCCCCACAGAAGGTCCAAATGCCCGCGTTCACACGCGGCCACCGCACCCATGTTGGCACACTCCTGACACGTTTCGTGGCTCCATAGGGAGCCCCACCGAAGGCCCAACTGCCAGCGTTCACATGCGGCCACCGCACCCATGTTGGCACACCCCTCACACGTCCCGTGGCTCCATAAGGGGCCCCACCGAATGCCCACATGCCAACGTTCGCATGCGGCCATCGCACCCATTTTTGGTACACTCCTGACACGTTTCGTGACTCCATAGGCAGCCCCACAGAAGGCTCAAATGCCAGCGTTCGCATGCGGTCACCGCGCCCATTTTGGCACGCCCCTCACACGTTTGGTAGCCCCCATAGGGGGGCTCCTCCGAATGTGGTGCATACAACTCCAGTATTCCCAACTGCATATGGTTGGGTCCTTCGCCAGGCCAATGTTTGGTTTTGTATTGCTACACAGGAGGAGGAAGAGGAAGAGGAAGACAAACAAGACAAACAAGAGGAGGAGGAGGATGAGAAGGAAGAGGAGGAGTCGGAGGAGGAGCAGCAGGAGGGGAGGAGGAGGAGAAGGGGAGGAGGGGAGGAAGAGGATGATGAGGAGGAGAGGAGTAGTAGGAGGAGGAAAACGAGTAACACTTGCTCGCTCCCTGCCCCAAGCGCTGGAGGATGAGGAGGATGAGGAATATAAAAATGATAAGGCGATGAGGAGGAGGGGAGGACGATGAGGATGATGATGAAGATGTGGATGAGGAGAGGAGGAAGATGATAGGGATGAGGAATATGAGGAGGATGAGGATGATGAGGGTGAGGACAATTAACCAATCGAAGGGGATGAGGAGGATGAGGAAGATAAGGAGGACGAGAGATGAAGAGGTGAGATGCGAAGAGGAGGGACCACGATAAGGACAACGAGCAGGAGGAAGAACATGGTGATGATGAGGATAATGCCCCCAGTCGCCCGTGTGTGTATATAAGTGTAAACATGTACATACAAACGTACGTATGTATGTTTGTATGTATGCATGCATGTACGTATGTGTGTATGTATGCAAGCATGTATGCACGCACGTACACATGTACATCTGTATATATATATATATGTATGTCTGGCTGTCTGTCTGTCTCTCTGTCTGTCTGTCTGTCTGTCTGTCTGTCTGTATGTATGTATATATATATGTAAGTATGTACGTATGTATGTGTGTATGCATATATATACATATATATATATGCGGACACGTCTGTACGGGGGTGTGCAAGCAACATTTGCAAATCATGGTGTACACATGTGCGTATGTAATGCGCTTGTCCTACGTGCGCGTGCATGTTTCCCACTCGCTTTAAACTGGGGTCAATTCTGGCGCAACCGGGGCCTCATCTGGATTTATCTGCGGCGTATACCCGCGCATATCTGGGTCATGCATGCGCATGCGCTTGCAAATGTGCATGCGTCGGGACCGCGTATGCGAATGATTTCGCATGAATGCGTGTACGTTGTGTACGTACACTGGTGCGTGTACGTGCGTGGATCCAAAGATTCATCACCAACATCGTCGGTTATCTGATGAACTGGCGGCGTGCTCTCTTCCTAACCGACGACTGGTGATCCGGAACCTGGGAATGGCGCAGGGAGAAGGTGATGATGATCGGGGGAGGGAGTCCGATATGGTGGCAGTTATGATGATAATGGTGGTGATACTGATAATGATAACGATGAGGATGATGCCTATGGTGATTTCTATGGCTGTGGAGCAACAGCCCAAGTGGGGCATGGCAATCAGGGGGGCGGGGTTCCATCCTCCTCTTCCGGGGAAGCGAGGTCTGTTCCCGTTGGCGGGGATCACTGATGAACTTGTCAAGCAACTTGGCTAACATCTCTATGATGCCGTGCGACTGGAACTCGTACCTATGGCCGCTCCACCTCCGCTCTCCTCCTCTTTTCTTTCCTCCTCCTCCTCCTCCTCCTTCTGTATGCTCATTCTCATCCTGTTCTCCCTCTTCTTCCTCCTCTTCCTCCTCCCCCTCCTCCCCCTCCCCCCTACCTCCTGCACTCCCGGGCGCGCGGGGAGAGAAGGGAGGGGGGAGGGAGGGAGGGAGGGACGAGGAAGGGAGGGAGGGAGGGAGGAGGGAGAGGGAGGGAGGAGGAGGGATGGAAGGGTCGTAGGGAGGCAAAGGGAGGAGGAAGAGGACGATGATGGATGAGAATGATTTTGTCGTGGTGATGAGGATGATGAGGATCCAGGCGCCCCCTGGACCCCTCCAGAAACTTCGAATCCCTGGACCCCCACAGAATCCCCTGAACCCTTGAAGATCCCCCTCCATCCTCCTCCTCCTCTTCCTCCTCCTCCTCCTCCTCCCCCTCCTCCTCCTCCTCCTCCTCCTCCTCCTCCTCCTCCTCCTGCTCCTTCCCCTCCTCTTCCTGCTGTTGCCACAGCTGGGAGACAGCTCCTGGGTGACAGCGGATCATAGGGCTATTCGGCCAGGCGACGGCGACGGCGACAGCGGCGCCGACCCCAAACCTGCTCAGAACGAGTCTGGGGGGGGGGGGGGGGGGCAAATCGCAGCCAGTTCCCCCTCCCCGCTGCCGATCGACTCCTGACGGCCCGCGGCCCCCGAGACAAGACCCCCCGTGGCAGGAATCGATCTATCCTCGATCCTCGATCCTCGATCGACCCTCGATTGATCGATCGACCCTCGACCCTGGATCCTCGGGCGACCGATCGGATATATCGACCCTCGATGCACGATCGACCGATCGATCGGCGGCAGCGGCGATGCGAACGGGGGCAACTCACGCCTGCAGGGCGGCCCCGCGGGGGGCGCCCGGCCGCCTCCGGCGCCGTGATCGCGAGCAGGCTCTCCTGCTGGGGGGGGGGGGGGCAGGGTCGAGGAGGATCGAGGAGGATCGAGGATCGAGGATCGGGGTTCCAAGATGCAGGGATCGAGGGTCGATGATCCAGGAGTAGCGTTCGAGGACCGAAGTCTCGTCGGGGCGTTCTTGGCCCTCTAGAAGCTTCCAGGAACCTCTGGAGGCCTCCATGGACCTCCCGTGCACCTTCGGAGGAGGAGGAGGAGGAGGAGGAGGAGGAGGAGGAGGAGGAGGAGGAGGAGGAGGAGAAGTTACGGATGTTGCGAATCTGTCGGTTACTACATGATGCTATCGAGTTTCGCGTCTGTCCTGCTCGGCTTTGCTGTAAGCCTTAGGCCAGACTCCCGTCTATATGACTCAAGTAATATATATATATATACGATTGCCAAGAGCATTGCCGAGACCATTGCTGTTGGACCGCAGAACTCCCGCAAGTCCCGCGGAAGTCCCGCGGGTTCCAGGTGCAAATGGGGCCTGGTGCCCTTTGTGTGTTCTTTTTACTAAGGAAACCGATGCGAAACTATCCCTACGCCTCCCCCTCTGTCCTTCTCTCTCTCTCTCTATCTTCCTCTTGAGCGCCTCCGCCTTTTGAAAAAGGGGTTCATACTGAAAGCCTCTACAAACGGATTCCTATTGAAAGCCTTGACAATTCATATTGAAAGCTTCTACAGAAGGATTCCTATGGAAAGCCTTGACAAAAGCATTCCTATTGAAATCCTCTACAAAACGATTCCTATTGAACGCCTCCACACAAGGATTCCTATCGAAAGCCAACGCAAAAGGATTCCCATTGAAATCCTCTACAAAGGATTCCTATTAAAAGCCTTGGCAAAAGGATTCCTATTGAAAGCCTCTACACAAGGACTCTTATTGAAAGCCTCTACACAAGGATTCCCTTTGAAATCCTCTACACAAGGGTTCCCATTGAAAGCCTCTACACAAGGATTCCTATTGAAAGCATCTACAACATGATTCCTATTGGAAGTCCCTACAAAAGGATTCCTATTGAAAACCGCTAAAAAAGGATTTCTATTGAACGCCTCTACAAAAGGATCCTTATTGAAAGCCATTGCACAAGGATTTCTATGGAAACCCTCTACATAATATTTCCTATTGAAAGTCTTGAAAGCACTTACAAAAATGATTCCCACTGAAAACCAATACAAAAAAGATTCCAATTGAAACCCAATGCAACACGATTCCTTCCGAGAGCCGCTACGGACGGATTCCTATTGAAAGCCACTACATAAGGATTCCTGTTGGAAGCCTTTACAAAAGGATTCCTATTGATCGCCTCTACAAAAGGATTCCCATTGAAAGCCAATACGAAAGGATCCCCATTGAAATCCTCTACATAAGGATTCCGATTGAAAGCCTCTACAACCTCCTCCTCCTCCTCTTCCTCCTCCTCCCCCTTCCAGAGGAAGGCCATACCTCTCAGGACAACCATGATAATAAACCTAACCAACCAAAGAAACTGAAGTGCTGGAGGCGGAAATCTTAGAACAACCTTTAGAACAACAGAAACAACAAACCAAAGATCTCATGGAAATCCCGTCCGCCCCAAAGGAGAGGTTACATGGGCGGGCGGCATTGCCAGGATTTTTATTTTTAATGTTGTTTTCCAAAGTTTCAGCCTCCAGCACTACAATTTTTGTTGTTGTTGTTGTTCTCTCAGGGTTTTCCTAAACTTATGGCGTTCCGCTGGAAGGGGGGGAGGAGGAGGAGGAGGAGGAGGAGGAGGAGGAGGAGGAGGAGGAGGAGGAGGAGGAGGAGGAGGAGGAGGACGAGGAGGTGGTCCCTTCGGACGGGTATGCCCTGGGATCTTTAGGTTTTTGTTTGTTTTCTTTCTTCTTCTTCTTCCCCAGGTGATTTCCAAAGTGTCAGCCTCCAGCACTTCATTCTTTTTTTTTCTTTTCCCCCCAGGTTTTAACTAAAGTTATTGCTTTCCTTTGGAAGGGGGGAGGAGGGGGAGGAGGAGGAGGAGGAGGAGGAGGAGGAGGAGGGGGAACGGTGTGTGTGTGTGGGGGTGAGGACGAGCAAGAGAATAATGATGAGGAGGATGAGAGGTTGATAAGATGAAGGGAGAGGAGGAGGGGGAGGAGGAGGAGGAGGAGGAGGATAAGGAGGAGGAGGAGGAAGAGGAGGAGGAACATTTTACGCAGGAGGAAGAGGAGGAAAGCTTCGCGCAAAAATCTTAAAATCGCGGGGGGCCGAAAACGACTGAAGCCAAACCACCAGGCCCCCTTTGCACCTGAAGCCGTCCCGCGAACACACATCCCTACCATCGTGAAACTTTAAGCTATGACTGCTGTGTGCCTACACCCCCCGTAGAAATGCATCCGGCACCCGTGATGGGGGCGCATTTGCTGTGCCATCGATTGGACACATATTAACGCACGGTGAATCCAGCCAGGCCCCCCTCGTGGCGGCTTGGGAGGCCGGCCCCTGACATTGCAAGCACGTGCTACGGCGGTCGGACAGCTTATGTGCAGTGGGAAAGACCTGCCACTTCTAGGAGCAGGAGGCCTGGGTCCAGGGTGCGGAACTTGGTCTCCGAGGCTCATCGAGTGCTAGAATCTCATCGGCCCTGAGGGTCTGTACAATGCTCAATAGGCTTCTCAGGCTGCGAACTGTGTCAACCATTTTCTCTGCCTGAGCAAGTCGGCCTTTTTAGCCTTCGGAAGCTCTGACCGTCTCGGCCGCCTCCGACGCTAACTGATCCGCAGCAGTGATACCCAGCAGGAGCAGTCTAGGTGACTTGCCTTGCAGAATGCCTGTGGCTTCCTGGTGCGAGTGGACGAAAAGCACACACTCAACGTCACGACGCCGACTCAGCAACGTGCCGATCTCATGCCAAATGTCAGCGTTCTCGTCTGGAGGAGTGTTATAGTTATATGCACAAGTGTGCCACCCACTGCAAACGTTCGCATTTTCGGTTGCATATGCAATGTGGCCTGTGGCCCCTGGGAAGGCCGTAAATAAACCAAGCACCTCGCCACGAGGGACCGTCTGGGTCTCCCCTGGGAGACCTCCCCGAACAGTCTTACGCATGTGCATGAGCTCCTAGAGCTCACTATACACGGCCAACCCTACACCCACTCGCCGAAGACGCATGTCGTGGCTGTCCTCCCTGCCGCTCGCATCCCGAAAGTTGTACAAGGGTTTGGATTCGACTCCGTGCCCGAGTTCACTCTTACCGAACTCATTGATGCCGAAGCAACTCCACTCTGCATGCTCCTGGGGTGGGTGGGTGGGAGGCGCACCCAACTGGCTGGGGGCACCCCCCTCATCCCAAAGCGCGGTTCAGCTCCATACCGAGGAGAAGCTTGGACAGCAGATTCGTCAGACGACGCGACAAGCTCATGCGACTCACGACCCTCACAGGTCCACCAACGAAGAAATAATGTTTTCTTTTCGCGACGGCATATGGCGCTGGCCTCCGACAGATCCTGCTGGGCTCTCGTGGACCTGCGTGTGCGTGGCCATGCGGCGCCCGCCGCTGAGACCAGCAGCAGTCCTGCCACGCGCTTTCCATCTGGCCCTTCACGAAATCTCTCGAGCAAAACTCAGAAAACCACGTTGCACACTCTGTCCTGCATCTCCTCGCCATCGAAATGGGACGCTGCCAATCTCCGTTGACGCTTCAAACTCGTATCCTCCAACTCCCTGATGAAAGTGGTGGGGATGTCCAGCTCTGTCATGCCCGTGAGGTTGGCCACGTTGAATTCCCACGAGTGCTGCACTGTGGTGTCGGTCCGACAGAGCATTGTCGACTTGGCCACACAAGAAAGCGGCACGCCACCAACCACACCGATCAACAGAAACCAATACATCATATTGCTTCGCAGCAACCAGGTCTGAGCCACAGAAAAGACATGTTGCTCGACACGGAACTCGCTACCAGCACCTCTCTGGTAGGACACGACTCGTTCACTGCTGCCTGGATCTGGCACCATGCCTTCGGCGCACTGGGGCAGGCCACACTGCTTGTCTTCTGCCTGGTCGGGCCTGAGTGCAGACGTCCCAGCCGCCCAGAGGGCAAGCGCCCATGAAGGCGGGACCGTTCATTTCATACCGGCTCCTCGCCCGCCAACGCCGCGCGGCGCTGCAGGCCGCGCAGCGCTGCGGCCAGCGCTGAGGAGGAGGAGGAGGAGGAGGAGGAGGAGGAGGAGGAGGAGGAGGAGGGAGGAGGAGAGGAGGAGGAGGAGGAGGAGGAGGAGATGAAGGAGGAGGAGGAAGAGGAGGTGGTGGTGGAGGAGGAGGTGAAGGACGTGGAGGAGGAGGAGATGGAGGTGGAGGAGGAGGAGGAGGAGGAGGAGGAGGAGGAGGTGGTGGTGGTGGTGGTGGTCGTGGTGGTGGTGTGGAGGGAGGGGGGGGCCCTCCCCCGAGCAGTGGCGGCGGCTGCGCGCGGCAGCATCGGCCTGGAGAGCATGCGAGCGGCGGAAGAGAAGCGGGGTCTCACTTGAGAAGGCATGATGACCTCACGCCGCGGAGCACGCGGGCCGCCGCGGCGGCACACCGCGTCGGCGCACCCTCCTGCGCGGGCGGCCCACGCGCGAGCGGCCGCGCAGTCGACGCCGCTTTCTTCTGCCGCTCACCTGTGGGCCCCCCCCAAAACGGGGGCGGTGACAGAACGCGCAGTGGCCTCGAAATCCCAAGAGGCCTCACTGCACGGTCCGTGGCCGCATGGCTTTGGGACCTCGGAGGCCTCGGCCGCCCGAGCCGTCCTCGGAGAACGACCCCGAGTCCCAAAGCCTTGCGGCCACCCCAAGCGCGGTGGCAGGCGTTCGCGGCAACGCCCGCCTGGAGGTCACTTCCGCACGCGATCCGTTCTTGGCGTGCAACTAGCGTGTTCTGAGGGAAACGGGTCCTGAACCCCGGGGCCTTCCCCAGGGACCAGTCCGTCATCCCGAGCTGGGTACTGGAGGCCAGACATGGGGGAAACGCCTCAGGACCCGTTTCCCTCATGACCCGTTGGCTTCATGGAGAACTTCCGCACGCGATCCGCTCGCCACTCCCCCCCCCTCCGTCCAAGTGGGGCGGCCGCAACAACATCTGTGTCAAAACATCGTGCTCAAACCCCCTCCGGCCTGCGGGCCTCACCCCCTGACCCACACCGTAAAGGAAACGCGTCTCTGGTGGCCGCTCCCTGCCGCCTTCGCGGACCGACGCGTGCAAGGCTACGACGCCGCAAAGCAAGGGCTACCCCCCCTCCGTGTCCTCTGCCGGGTCCTGCTGCAGAAATGCCGCGATGGCCCTCTTGGCCTCGTCTGGGATGAGCTTGTCGCTTTGCAGGGCCTGCACCTGCCGTGGGCCTCGCCTTCGATCACCGCCTGCTGCTGCTCCTCGATCCTCCGCCTCCTCCTCCCCCTCCTCCTCCTTCTCCTCCTCCTCCTCCTCCTCCTCCCTGCTCCTCCTCCTCAGCCTCCTCCTCCTCCTGCTCCTCCTCCCCCTCCTCCTCCTCCTCCTCCTCCTCCTCCTCCAACCGTTGTCCTTATGAATAACTCCTCCCTGTCGCACCCCCAGGCGTGTCGGTAGGCCGGACCAGACGTTTCGTCTGAGACTTCCTCACCATTGCTGATCCTGACGCTTGAAATTCGCAAGGCTTCAAGGATGGAAGGGGGGGTGTAAAGTGAGGCTCTCGCCTTAGCGCCGCGCACAGTCGTCTAGACAGTTGCAACAATTTCAAAGATGGAGAGGGGGGCTTTTTCAAAATGTGGCTCTCGGCTTACCACCGCGCACATTCGTCTTACACGTTTGCAGCAGTTCAAGGATGGAGGGCGCCGTGCTCAAGACGTGGCTGTCGCCACAGCGCTGGGCGAACCGCCTGAACCATGGCAGCAGCTTCGTGCATGGAGAGGGGGGCCGTTTCCAGAATGCAGCTCTCAACCCCAGCGCCGCGCACCTTCGTCTGACAAGTTTGTAGCAGTTCATAGATGGATGGGGGCGAGTCTAAGCAGTTCACAATTCACATATTGAATCATGGCAGCAGTTTCGTGCATGGAGGGGGGCCGTTTCCAGAATGCAGGCTCTCAACCCCAGCGCCGCGCACCTTCGGCTGACAAGTTTGTAGCAGCTCATCAGTGGATGGGGGCGAGTCTGAGATGTCTGCCCTCCCCGTGCCGCCGCGCTTGCTTGCTCTGAGAAGGGTGCAGCGGTTTCCGGGCGAAGGGCGGCTCCCTTTCCCAACGTGGGGCTGTCGCCTCGGCGCCGCGCACGGCCGTGGCAACAACTCGGGGCCGCTGCGTTGGGCCGTGGGCGGCTCTCTCTCTCTCTCTCTCTCTCCACGCTGGGCTGCCCTTCGCTGGGCGACGTCGTCAAATGAGGCCAGGAGCTTGGGCACATGCACCAGCTGCACGGATGAACGGCCTTTTTTTTGTTTTTGTTTTTGTTTGAAAAGAAGCATGTGCGTTCGCCTGGGGCTTCAAGTTTGATGGCGAGGAACTGACATGCACGGCACAGCTGCGCGGCTGAACGGCGGAATCCTTGCAACATTGGGCCTTCGGTGGGGACCTCCTCGACGCGCACGGCCGTGCGTGTACACTCGTGCAAGGGTGACACATCGAAAGGGTGGCCTTCTCTCACAACATCCTGAGACTGTGTTCTTGCTGTTGCTCAGACGCCTCCTTCTCCCTCGCTCCCTCTTTTCTCCTCCCCTTGCGCACACGACGCATCTTCTCCTCCCGTTCCTCTTCCTCACCCGGTTTGCTCATACTCAGGCAACTCATACTCATACCCAGACTCGCTCCCACTCATACGCACAAGCTCTCTCAGTCAGAATCACTCAGATATCCATGTCTAGATCAGTCATACTCATACACAGATCCGCCCTCGCTCATACACGCTCAGACTCTCCAATTCAGACTCACTGTTCCTCGCTCAGACCCAGCCACATCACATTCTCACTCAGACTCACTCATCTGTATAATCACTCACACACAGACTGTGAGGATATCTCAGGCGAGGCGGTGGTTTCAACACTCCCGAGGGGGAGCCGCCATCTTGCACGGGCCCGTTCGCGCCCGGATCGTGGGGATGCCTCCAGCGGTTTGCCTGCGTCTGCCCCCAAGGCTTCTTTCTCTCTTTTGGTGGTCCACTGCTTACCGCGATATAGCTGGCGTAACGCTCGGGCACCCCAAACGGGAACAACCAAGGGGTTTTGCACGGGCCCGTTCGCGCTCAGACTGTGGGGATACCTCAAGCGTTTTTTTTGTTTTGTTTTTTTTCTGTCCCCCGCACTTCTCTTTTTTGGTGGTCCACTGCTCACCGCGATATAGACAGCGTGGCGCTTGGGCATCCCAAGGGGGGAGCCGCCAGAGGGGTAATGCACGGGCCCGTTCCCGCCAAGATTGTGGAGGTGGCTCAGGCGGCTTGCTTGCTTCTGCCCTCAGACTTCTCCAGTGCTCACCGCGATGGAGAAGTGGTGGGATTTGGGCACCCAAAAGGGGGAAGAGCCGCCAGGGGGTATTGCACGGGCCCGTTCGCGTCCAGATTGTGGGGGTGGATCAGCGGTTTGCCTGGTTTTGCCTCTGTACTTGTGGTCCGCTGATCACCGGGAAATGGAAGGCGTGGCGCTTGGGCATTCGCGCGCAGATTATGGGGATATCTCAAGCGGCTTGCTTGTTCCTGCCTCCCCACACTTCCTTCTTCTTTTGGTAATCCTTCTTTTTTTTTTGGGCACCCAAAAGGGAGCCACGGGGGGACGTTCCAGAACTGACGCCCGGACTGTGGGGATGTCTCAAACGGACTGCCTGCTTTTGTCACCCCCGAGCTTGTGTTTCCCCTTAGGTAATCCACTGCTCACCGCGATATAGCAGGCGTGGCCCTTGGGCACACCAAGGGGGGAAAACGGGGAGGACGTTCCAAAATTGACGCCCATATTGTAGGGGTGGCTCAAGAAGTTTGCCTGTTTCCGCCCCCGGAAATTATTTTTTTGTGGTCCATTGCTCACAGAGATATAGCAGGCATGCCGCTTGGGCATCCCAAAGGGGAAGGGGGGGACCCGAAGATTAGCGTCGCGTCCAGATTGTTGGGGTGTCTCGGGCGGTTTGCCTGTTTCGCCCCCCCACCCACGTCTTCTCTTTGGATTCGTGTGCTCTTCATTCACTCTGTTACTTCCGTCTCCTCCGCTTGCTCCTCCTCTTCCTGCTCTCCTGCTCCTCATTCACAACCAGACTTACTCATCGTCACGTTTTCCTTGCTCATACCCAGTCATCACATTCAAACTCGCTCATACTCAGGTTTCTCATGCACCAATTCGCTCATACTTAGACTCGCTCATATTCAGACTCGCTCGAACTTGGGCTGGCCCACGCGCAAGCTGGCGCACACTGAGATCCACTCGCTCACGCTCAAGCCCGCTCGCGCCCAAACCACCTCGCACTCAAACTCGCTCATAATCAAACCTGCCCGTACTCAGACCCACTACGCTCAGACCAAGTCGCGTCCAGGCGCAATCATACCCTGCCCTGCGCACGCTCAGACTCGCTCGCGCGCAGATCTTTCAGGCTCAGATTCGCTCGCATAAAAGGCTCACGCGCGCACGTGGTCACCGCGATCAATCAGGCATGGCAGTTAGGCACCCCCAGATGCCAGCAGACGCCGCGAGTAGCACGCCAGAGAGCGGGCGTAGCAACGCCATGCGCTCGTGCATGAGTTGCCGAATTGAGAACGGCAAGAGGGAGCCCTTCTCGCTCATACAACGGTGTTTCCTTCATCTCTCCTGAAACGGCGCCCAGAGGAGAACGATGTCACTGAAGCCGTTGCTGGTGTCGTCGTCGTTGTCGCGCCCGCGGTCTACGCGGATTTGATTTCACACCCAAGTACTCACAGACAAAATTCCCCAACGAAGCGTGACAGGAGTATGAGATGCACATCTGAGGATCTCCGAATCGAGAAATTATAACGGGAATCTCGCTCGACACCTCGCTGCACTGTCTGATCATACCTCCGCGCGTTCCTGATGTCTCGCTGGAAAACACGAGGCATCTGTTTCCTTTTCAAAGCAACGGTCTCGCCTGAGTGGCAGGCCCACGGTGTGCCTTTCAAGGGGGTGCCTCTTGAGAGGGGGATGGAAGGCCTGTAGAAGCATATGAGGAGGGGGGCTCGAGACGGGTGGGCGTATTGCAACATCTTTGATGAATCTCGGCTTTACAGTGGAGGCCAGCCCACAAGAAACCTTCCACAAGAAACCTGACCCTGAGACCCCAGGGCGTCCATCGAATTTTGGTGTGGGAGCGTCACGCTTTCCATAGCAAAGCCATCGAAGCCCAAGAAATCCAGGGTACCCTGGAGGCGAGCAGGGTGTTTCTTGGCATGGGCTTCCACTGTAGTGCAACATAGTTGACGAATCTTGGGTTTACTCCGGTCCTCGTCCTTGTCTTCCCCCTCCATCCTCATCTTCCCTCCTCCCTCCTCTCTCCTCCAGTTTCTGCCTCCCTCTTCGTTGCCTTCCTCCACATCCTCCTGGCCGCCCTCGAACACTCTGCTGCAGTGAGTGGGCGAGACGAGCTGATGCGTCCGAGCCCCAACCTGACGAACTCCGGCTCCACCCGCAGCGCCGCCCCTCCCCGCACCACGGGAACCAAGGCCTTGCCGGCCCGACGCCCGCCGACTCTGCCCTTATGGGCAAAGGAAGTAAAAATGCATAAGCATACTTTGTCGGACCTCCTCCTCCTCTTCCTCCTCCTCTGTTTCCTCTTCCATCCTTCCTCTCTGGGGGTATGACGTCCTAGCCAACCCTTTATTCCACTGCATGTTCCTCCACATCCCTGATCAGGGCAGCTCGTCTGGGCATCGATTCTGGGTGGGCTGGTGGGGTTGCGCGAAGCGTCCAAAACTTCTCGGAGGTCCACGCGGATTTCCTGGATCTGCGCCGGAACTCCCTCCCTTACGCGCGGGGCGCCGCCAGGGGCGCCGTCGTGGGGGCAGAGCGCACGTCCAAGGAATCCGCGCGGGGCGTCCGAAGTTTATGCTTATGCCGTCATTTCTTCTTCTTCTTCTTCTTCCTCGCATGGAGGCCCTGCGAGCCACTGCCCAGGAGGATGATGATGAGGGGGAGGAAAAGGATGAGGAGGAGGATGATGATGAGGAGGAGGAGGAGGAGGAAAAGGAGGAGTATCTCTGAGGAGCAGGGCGCGCACTGGGCCATGGCGGTGGACGCGGCGGCGAGGAGGCCCCTGGACGGAAACCGCACTGGCGACGCTGCGCGGGGGCGACGCGGGAGCGGCGGCGCTGGCCGAGGACGAGCAGGGGGCGGAGCGGGAGAGCGCGGGTGCGGCAAGTTCGCGCGGCTTTGGCGCGCGCGAAAATTTCTGGCGCCGCGTCGATCGTTCGCAACGAGCGCGCTGCAGGACTTGCAAAGTAGCTGCTCGCGAATGGCCTGGATCCACCGTGGGGGATGCACGATCCGTAACATCGAGGCGATCATGGGTTTTGCCGGCGTCTGCGAGTAGGCACTTTGCGAGTAGTGGAACTCGCTCGGTCAGCTCAACCTTGAACCGATTGCGGCCCAAATCGTTCGAGATTGAATCCCGTTGGGTCCTGAGGCGTTACCGTGTCCCTCAGTGCTTCCGCGTCGCCCTATCGTGCGGAATTCAACCTTGGACGCCTTCGCCGGCGTCGCCGGCGCGCCATCGGCGCATGAACCAACGGCAAATCAACCGACCTCAGCGCCCCCCTCGTGGTTGCGAGCCGCTTCTTGCCACTGCGAACCGCACTGTGCGAGTCAGGGCCCTGCAGCTGCTCGGACTCTCAAGATCAAGCCGGACAACCAACCGACGCTAGAGGCCGCCTCATAGATGGGGTCCGAGCAGATGGGGCCGGAGGATCGCGCCGCATCGCCGATGCATCGGCGATGCACCGGCGCTGCGTCGTCGACGTGGGCGATGTATTGGCAGCGTCGACGTGAAGCAAATCAGGTCCTACATCGAGACGCGCCGCCGATGCATCGGCGATGCGGCGCGACCCTCCGACCCCATCTGCTTGGACCCCATCTGGGAGGCCTGGACCAGCGGGCCCCGACGGGGCAACGGGAACACCGCTCCCGCCAGGAGCCGCGCCGCTGCCTGCACGCCACGCTGCACAGCCCCAGCCGCCTCGCGCGGGGAGAACGGCCATGCGCTGCGAGCTCGGACGCCCTGCTCGGGCCCCGTCTGGGAGGCCCCGGGGCACGGAGGTCGGCAGCCTGCAGCACGGGCAGGGTCCCACGGGAAAAGCCAGGCGCGGCGCCCAGCGCGTGCCGGGTGCACCCAGAGGAGGAGCCCGGGCGGCACTGGCGGGGCCCACGCTGCGGCCCCTCCTCCCTCCACGCCCTGCCCTCCTGCTGCTGGAACTTCTGCTCCTGCTCCTGCTCCTCGTCCTTCTCCTCCTCCTCGTCGTCGTCGTCATCATCCTCATCCTCATCCTCATCCTCATCCTCATCCTCATCCTCATCCTCATCCTCATCCTCATCCTCATCCTCATCCTCATCCTCATCCTCATCCTCATCCTCATCCTCATCCTCATCCTCATCCTCATCCTCATCCTCCTCATCATCATCATCATCACTATGGTCATGATCATGATCATGATCATGATCATCCTCATCATCCTCATCCTCCTCATATCCTCATATCCTCATCGTCATCGTCATCGTCATCCTCATCCTCATCATCCTCATCCTCATCCTCATCATCCTCATCCTCATGCTCATCCGCATCCTCCTCCTCCTCCTCCTCCTCCTCATTGTCATCATTACCATCATCCTTCTCCATCCATCCATCCATCCATCCTCCTCTTTATCCTCCCCTCCTCCCTTTCCCCCTCCTCCCCTTTCTCCGCCTCCCTCCCTCTCTTCCCTTATCCCGCCTTCCTCCTGCACCCACCATCCCACCCATTCCCCCATGGATGAGCGAGAAGGGCGTCCGACCTGTACGAGCGAGGCCTGCCCTCGGTCGTAGGCCTGCTTCTTCAAGATCTGGATGGCGCGCTGGAGAGCGTCCACCGACTCGGACAGGTCCTCCGACCAGCACGAGAAGGCAGCATGAGGGAGAACGAGGAGGAGGAGGAGGAGGGATGAGGAGGGATAAGGAGGCGGACGAGGAGAAGGATGAGGAGGAGGCTTGGGAGGATCAGGAATAGGAGGCAGGATAATGGAGAAGCACGACAACGAAACGGGGGGGATGAGTAGGAGGAGAACGATATGAGATGAGGAAGAGTAGCAGCAGAAGGAGGATGATGAGGATGAGGAGAAGGCTGATGAGGATGAGGATGAGGATGAGGATGAGGATGAGGATGATGATGATGATGATGATGATGATGATGATGATGATGATGATGATGATGATGATGAGGATGAGGATTCGGATGGGGATGATGCTGATTATCCTGATGGTGCTGATGACGATGATGATGATGATGATGATGATGATGATGATGATGATGATGATGATGATGCCGATGATGCTGCTGCTGAGGATGGCGACGATGCTGAATGCTGATGATGAGGAGGTGGTGGAGGAGAGCGAGAATGAGAAAGGAGAAAGGAGGAATATTAGGAGGATCTGCAGACAGTGTGGCCCAACAACCTAACAGGAGACCAAGATCGTCCCGCGTCGCTTTTTCTCCTGTTCTTGCCACGGGTCTTCTGCACCTGCGCATGCCCAATCCGTTGACCCTGTGCAGTCAAGTTACTGTCCGCAATTGTGTCGAAAACCTTTCTGCCGCGCACGCCGCCCTTGAACCGAGGCGCGGCCAATCATCCGGCGACGTCTACCGCCAAGAAGTCCTGCTTGGCGTGTCGCGGCGGCGGCCCTGGCGACGCGCTCTGCCGTGCAAGCTGATAACACGTCGCTCCGCTGTTCGCGGGCCGCCGAGGCGGAGAAGAGCTCCGGACGTCAACGCCTGGAGACTTGGGACGCGGTTTGCAGTTTGCGTGTCGCGCCGAAGCGTGGTGGGCCAGAGCTGACGGCGCGACACGCTAAGCACGCTAAGCGCACGTTCCAGACCTAACAGGAGCAGATTTCCTCCTTCCCCCAGAGGGAGGTTTCTTACTTCCACCCGCCTCGCTAAGTATAGATGAGACGGGAGGTGGGTCGACGGTCTCAATCCTGGTGTCGAGCCGATCCGCAGCATCGATTATCCGAATATCGAGGTGGGGGAAGAGAGGATTAGGACGCACCTGAACCTGAATACGAAGATGATGATGCTGATGATGATGCTGCTGATGATGATGATAATGATGATGAGGATGATACTGCTGATGCTGATGCTGAAGCTGCTGCTGATGAGGCTGATAATGATGATAATGATGAGGCGGATGATGATGATGATGATGATGATGATGATGATGATGATGATGATGATGATGATGATGATGATGATGATGATAACGATGCTGATGCTGATGATGATGAGGATGCATCTACTGTTGCTGCTGATGATGCTGATGATGATGGTCGACCAAGTAGGCGGCCCTCCAAGAGAGTCCGGGTCGCCCCACCTGGGCCAGGCGGTCGGTGGACAACGGGCCCGCACCTTTTCCCACTCTCTGTCGTCCTTTGTGGCGTTGGGTCTTACCCTGTGAGTTGGGGTGGAGAGACTCAATCCACGAGTCATTGGACTGTTGATTCCGACTTGGTAGTGGGATGTGCGGGCCATGGATGGATGGGTGGAGGGTCTGGCTGGCGCACGCTCCTGCAGGAACGCCCCCTCTTGAGCAGGGGCCGACCGCCCCGGCAGTTTTATAGGCCTGCCACGGCATGTTCTTAGAGTCAAAGAATGTGATAAGAACAGTGCTCTTAGAACATAAACCCGATGGGTCTCAGCCAGAAGCGGTCTAAGACCATGTCGTGCAAACCACAAAGGGTTCTTAGAACATTCTTTGGTGGGCCTATAGGCACGCCAGGACGCTTCGTCACTGCTTGGCCGTCGGCGTATTGTCAGCGGGGACAGGCTGCCGGCTTCTGGCGGAGGGGCTCTGGCTTCGGTCGCTGGCCAGCCGCCTCCGAGCCATTGGAGGCGCACTTCTCGCCATCGCTTGGACGTACACTCCCCGTGCATTTTTCGATTTCGTGCGTGTATTCTTTCGCAGGATGGTCCAAGATGCTCCTCGATGGTTCTCGCCGGAGAAAAAAAAAACACGCGTCCGAGCGACGCCAAGAACCTGGGGCGGGACTTCCCACACCTCCCCCTCCCACCACCAGGCGGCAGAGATGACTGGCACTGCGGGCCTTCCTCGGCTGCCGCGGGGAGGGGGGCTCCCGGCTGCGCGTCTGGCTCAGGCGAGCCACCCTCGAGCGCGGAGAGGAGCAGACCTTGGATCTGACGCTGTGAAACACTTGCCAGAACCCTGGGCCCAATCTTCCTGCTGCACCTCCTGAGCAGGATCGATCTGTGACGGCCCCGGGGCCCGAAACTGGTGTGACAAGAAACGTTACCCAGATCTCAGGGAAGAGGAGGGGGAGGAGGGGGAGGAGGAGGAGGAGGAGGAGGAGGAGGAGGAGGAGGAGGAGGGGGAGGGGAGGGGAGGGGGAGGGGGAGGAGGAGGAGGAGGAGGAGGAGGAGGAGGAGGAGGAGGAGGAGGAGGAGGAGGAGGAGGAGGAGGAGGAGGAGGTTGAGGAGGAGGAGGGAGGAGGAGGAGGAGGAGGGAGGAGGGAGGAGGGGAGGGAGGGGGAGGAGGAGGAGGAGGAGGAGGGGGAGGAGGGGGAGGAGGAGGGGGAGGAGGGGGAGGAGGAGCAGGAGGAGGAGGGGGATGAAGGGGGAGGAGGAGGGGGGGTGCGCCCCCCTTGGCTCCGGCTATGGTCGGGCGGGGCCCCCCCCTCCCCCCCTCGGTCTACGGGGGTGGTCTTGGGCATCCGGGAGAGCGCAGCGCGGCGCGAGCGGCGGAGGCTGCGCCCGCGAGGCCTGCCATCTGGCTGAGCGCGGATCGTCGGGGCTTTGCTGCTGCATTTTGGGCAGAGCACGTCCTCTTCGCTACGGTACAAGGCGTTGATGTATCCAGCGGGGTGTGTGCGATATACGACATCGAGGCAAACGAGTGTTTCTGCCGGGCGTTTGCGAGCAGGTACCTGACGAGCAGTGGAGCGCGCTCGGTGATGCTGGGATAGTTGGCCTGCCCAAGTTGCTCAGGTCGCCAACGTGCTGCCGCCGTGGCGGCATCTTCCTTGCGCTTCCGCCAGTTTCCCCCCTCTGCCTCGCCCTCCTCCCCCCCTCCCTTCCCTTCCCTTTTCCCTCCCCTGCTTCCTCCTCCTTCCCCTTCCCTCCCCAGCTCCCCCTTCCCCTCCTCCCGCCCTTCTCCTTCTCTCTCTGCCTCCTGGGGCAGCGGCGGGACTCCCTTCGCTGCCTCCTCCCATAGGAACTACCATTCTTTCAAGGTGGGCCTCCGGAAAGGGCCAGACACGCCTGCCAGACAAATTGCGGCTGCTCGGCGGAGGACGGGGACGAGGAGGAAGAGGAGGAGGACGACGATGATGGTGATGATGGTGGTGATGATGATGATGATGATGCTGATGTAACGAGGAGGAGGAGGAGAAGGAGGAGGAGGAGGAGGAGGATGAGAAGGAGGCGGAGGAAGTTAACGAGGAGGTGCAAGGGTAGTGGGATGGGGGAGTGGAGGGAGGAGGCTGATGAGGACGGGGACGTGAAGGAGCAGGAGGGAACGGATTGAGAGGATGGGGAGGATGTGAAGGAGGGGGAGGGACGAGGAATGAAGAGGATGGGGACGATGATAAGGAGGGGGAGGAGAAGGGTGGAGGAGTAGGATGAGGAGGAGGAGGAGGAGGAATAGGAGGATGATGAGGAGGGGGAGGAGGAAGAGAGGGGGCTCGCAGATCTGGACGGCCGTATCGCGTGGTTACTACGAACGAAGTTGGCTGATATTCTTGATGGTCGAACCGCCATGGCCCGACGTGTCAGGCGGAATGAGCTGGGTGTTCGAGTTGCGGCACGCAGACATTCATCGTAAACTGGGGTGTTTGCTCTCGTGTCCTTCTCCTTCTGCCATTTCGGTCTAACCTTGGAGCAAGGTCTTGTGATCATTGCCCAATAGTGACTCCACTTGGCGACGACGGCCAGCGGGGGCGGCTGAAACAAAACACGCTTGTTTTGCATGGCTACTGCCGCTATCGCCATCATTCCTGCCACCGCATACGCCCGCACTGGTAAACCCGCACGACATTTTGGCCCAAGGTATGCCTGCCAGCGGGCCGAAGCCTTAGAATCGGATGCTGAATTTTGTTCGCGAGAGACAATGGAGTAAGTATCCGTAGACTGCAATTCTATATTATGTGTTTGCCGTTCTAAGTGACATCAAACGGTATTCCAGCTACGGGACAGGTATACTTGCAACTGTACTCGCCCCAAGACGCTGCGACATTATCGGCACTGTGATCAGGAACAGGTCAGTGAGAGACACTTTCACTTCCCCTCGTCGTCCTCCTCCTCATCCTCCTTCTCCTCCTCATGCTCCTGCCTTGCTGGTCTGCCCTCCCTCTGGGGGGTGGGGTGGGGCGTCCTTGTGCTCGTCGCTGTAGGCGGCTCTCTCCGTGCTCCTCACCTTCGCAGCTGCCTCTGGGGGGCGGTGGGAAGGGGGAGGGGAGGGGAGGGATCAAGGAGGGATCAGGGAGGAGGGGGAGCAGCGAGCGAGCGGGCGAGCATGCAACAATACACGCGGGGACGATGGCGCAAATGCATGCGTGAAGCCGTGCGGCAGTGGACCGGGACAAGCCGACTCCCCCCACAGGTATCTGGCCATCGCTCGGACGTCCATTCCCTGTGTTTTTTTCGGTTTCGTGGGTGGTTTGCGTGAAGCCGTACGGCAATGGACCGGGACAAGCCGACTTCCCCCCCTCAGGTATAGACAGCCGCAGCGTCGGCTGGAGAGGCAGGCCAGGCTTCCGAGGGTACACCGGATCGTCGCCTGGTTACAAAGAGATAGGAAGCGGGCGGCGAGGAGGAGAGACGAGGAGAAACGGAAGGACTGAGGGGGGAGCACCGTCGCTGAAGGCGGCGGTCCCTCCACCGAGCAAGCGGCCGAGTAATCAGTTGTTGCAACTCGATGAAATCCACCGACCCCCGCTTGCCCGGGGTGAAAAGGCGTGTGAGATGTTTGGCTGTCCCCCTCCTCCTTTCCCCCTCCCCCAGGGTTTGAAATAGCGTTTGAGAGGGAGGGGGGGTGGACGAGCTCCTCAACGCACCCCTGGAGCTTCTGGAACACCCAATCTACACCCTGTGGCCTTCAAGATACCCAAGATGCCATCTAAGCAGGAGGAGGAGGAGAAGGAGAAGGAGAAGGAGGAGGAGGAGGAGGAGGAGGAGGAGGAGGAAGGGAGAGGGGGAGGGCGAAGGAGGAGGGAGGGAGGGAGGAGTCTGAGGGAGGAGGAGGAGAAGGAGGAGGAGGAGAGGAGGAGGAGAGGAGGAGGGGAGGAGGAGGGAGGAGAGGAGGAGGAGGAGGAGGAGGGAGGAGGAGGAGGAGGAGGAGGAGGAGGAGGAGGAGGAGTGGGAGGAGGAGGAGGAGGAGGAGGCGAAGGGAGAGGGAGAGGAGGAAGAAAGAAAGGAGGGAGGAGGAGAAGGGAGGGGGGGAGGGAGTGAATCTGACGAGGGAGGAGGAGGCGGAGGAGGAGGAGAAAGAGGAGGAGGAGGATGAGTGGGAGAAGAAGGATGATGATGCTGATGCTGATGCTGATGATGAGGAGGAGGAGAAGAAGGAGGCGGAGAGAAGAGGGACGAGGAGGGAGGAAGAAAGGGAGGAGTAGGATAGGGAGGGATGGAGGAGGGAAGATGTGGAGAAGGATGATCAGACATGAATGCTTAGGAAACAGGAGGTAGGAGGAGGAAGAGGCAGGCAGATGATGATGATGATGATGATGATGATGATGATGATGATGATGAGGAGGAGGAGGAGGAGGAGGAGGCGGAGCAGGAGGAGACTGAGAAGGAGGATGAGTGAGGGATAGGAACTGGCCTTCATGTCGCCGTCCCAGCTGGCGATGTCAGCCTCATGATCCTTGATCTCCAAGGTCAACTGTGCCGCCGTCGCCTGACGCTTCTCGATGTCCGCCGTGAGCACCTCGATCCTCTCCTCCGCCTCGCTGATCGCGTTCTCCTTCTCGACGGTGGTGTCGTCGCAGAATCTGGCGTGAACCCCACCCGCTATTTGGCCAAAGAGCATTTCCAAATTTCCGTAAACTCCGTGCCCCTTCTTCCTCCCGCTCCTCCAGCGGCGGTGAGTCCGGCTGGCTGGGCGCACGGCATACAGGGGAGACGAAGTGTCCAGCGCGCACCCCCCCTGTAAAACAGCCGCTCCTGCTCCTGCTCCTCCTGCTGCTGCTGCTGCTCCCCCTCCTCCTTCCTACCCCTTCTCGTCCCTCTTCCCTTCTATTGTTTCTTGTCGTCGTCGTCGTTCCCCTCCTCCTCCTCCTCCTCCTCCTCCTTATCCTTATCCTCCTTATCCTCCTTATCCTCCTCCTCCCCTCTTCCTCCTTGTCCTTCTTCTCGTCCTCCTCTCCTCTCCTGCTCCTGCTCCTGCT
Organism: Prorocentrum cordatum; assembly: GCA_963575745.1. Classification (NCBI taxonomy): domain Eukaryota; class Dinophyceae; order Prorocentrales; family Prorocentraceae; genus Prorocentrum; species Prorocentrum cordatum. Next base: position 130,655 of record CAUYUJ010018824.1, on the reverse strand, counting down.
CCTGCTCCTCGCCCTCGCCCTCGGCATTGCCCTCGCCCTCGTCCTCCCTCCTCCTGGGGGATCTCCGCTCCTGATCGGCGCGTGCGCTGGCGATCCCCCGGGCCCCCGTCCGCGCGGATCCCGAGAGGCCTTCTGGCTCAGGGCTGGGGTGCGGGCCTGCCCTCCAAGGCATCGCCGCGCGGCCGTGGGGAAAGTCGCAGCAGGGCACCCGTGCGGCGAGCAGGGCACAGCCCCGACCTCCAGTGCTTTCTGTGTTGCTCCCCAATCAGGCTCTGCCTCCAGGGTTCCTGCAGGCTTGTGAAGAGACCACTCGGTTCTGGGCCCGGTCGCGCCGGGCTTTCCTGGGCTTTCCCTGTGTCCTGCGTTCCAGCAGAGCGTTTCCAATGGTTCCTTGGACTGGCTTCCTCACAGGGCGCTGCCTGGCTTCCCTGGGCTCTTTGGTCTTGGATCCCTGGTCCCTTTGTCTCGGTTCCTCTATTCTTCGGTCTTGGTTCCCTGGTCTGGATTCCTTCCTTTCTTGGTCTTGGTTCCTTGGTTGCTTCGTCTTGGCTCCTCGGTTCCTTGGTCTTGATCTCTTGGTTCCTGTTTCCACGGTTCTCTGGTCCTGGTTCCTGGGTTCCTTGGTCGTCTTGGTTGCTTGGTTGCTTCGACTTGGATTCTTAGTTCGTTGGCATTCGTCCTCGGGTTTTTGGTCTTGGTGCCTTGATCTTGATTCCTTGGTCCCTCGGGCACGACACAGTCGTCTCTTCGGGCACCACGTAGTCTTCCTTCGTCATGGTCCACTCACTTACTCAGGAGGCTTTCTCCTAATAGGGGTTGCGCCGGGTCAATTTTTATGCGGGGTGGTGGTGCTTGTGTGTTTGTTTGGTTGCTTGCTTGTTTGTTTGCTTGTTTGGTTGGTTGGTTGTTTATTTATGTCTTCGTTTGATTATTTGTTTCTCTTACGATTCGGGTCTCCAGGAGAGGTTCTCGGGCTCTGGAGGGTTGCGCCACCACAGGGGCGCGTCGGCAGCGGATGCGTGCATGTGCATGCGTGGGACTTTTGTTCGGAGGCCGGCCAGAGGCAAACTTCGCACCAGCAGGGGGACAGGACCAGCACAATATTGCGGGCCATGGGCTCCAGGGCAAGAACAATGACGGCCCGTGATGAAAAAACGGGCCACGGGAGGCGTGTCGAGGAGGGAGGGGGAGGCAAGATAGATGCTGATGATGATGATGATGAGGAGGAGGAGGAGGAGGAGGAGGAGGAGGTCGTGCTCGTGCTGCTAAATATGTGGCCAACGTCAAGAAGTAGGAAGGGGAGGGGGAGAAGAGACAGAGGGAGGATGAGGAAGGGGAGGAGGAAGAAGAGGAGGATGAGGATGAGGAGGAGGAGGAGGAGGAGGAGGACCCTCCCCTATCCTCCCGCAAGGCGTCCCTGGCTGCTGTCCTCCTTCAGGGCAACCTTCTTGCAGGCCCAATGCCGGGCTTCTGACAGAGGCGACCCCGGCCAAGGATTGCCTCCAGAACACCCGCCACAAGGCCCAGAGGGCCACAGTGGGTCCGAGATGGCGCGAAAAGCTGGGAGCACCTTGGGCCGGGATCGCCTCTGGGGCCAGCCGCGCCCATCCCAGACACCCGATCCAACGGCCCCAGAGGTGCCAACCCCTTCCCTGGGGGCAAATTCGCGTCCCAGATCGATTTGTCATGGACGCGGGGCGCGAGAACCGCAAACGGCCCCAGAGGGTGGACACAGAGGGGACAACGCCGGGACAGAGGTTTCCCCCCGCCTAGCGTGTAGAGGAAGCGCTGGGCTTCCCGCTCTGCTCGCTCGACGGCGGCGGCGCTTTTCTCGTGGAAGCAGAAGACGTCGGCGCCGACGCCGACGCCGACGCCGACGCCGATGACGAAGCCGACGCCAACGCCGACGCCGCTGTAGCCGCTGTAGCCGCTGTAGCCGCTGTAGCCGCCGCCGCCGACGACGACGACGACGACGTGTACATAATCGATCCGCCCGAAGCCCGAGGGGCTCGAGTACATAAAACGACGCGAAGATCGGGACAAAATCGGATCGGGATAACTCGAAATCTCTGAGAATCGGCGGGTTTGGAGGATGTATTGGGCGCCGCGGCCGCTGCAGAGCGTTCCGGAACGCTCTGAGAGCGCTCCGGAACGCTCTGGAGCGATTTATCCCGATCCTAGCCCTGTTTTAGTGCAGCACCGAGAAAGATAGATTGGCAACGAACTCTGCAGAGTGCTAACATTGGCCGGCCAGGCCTGCACGCTTGGCCCCTCCTTCGTGTGCTCGCACCCGCCTCCTGCCGGCTGCCCTCTGGATCGGGCCCAAGCCCCGCATGGGGCGAGGGTGGTTCCACCCGAACTACAGTCGAGGCGTTGACCCAAGGAACCCTGATCTAAGGAACGAGGCCCCTATTCTCCATAAGTTAAATTTCGAATTCATATCGAAAACCTAAGGAAAACCTGAGGCAAGCTGCGAAACAATTAAGGAACACGGAGCCCCTCCCCAATGAAAAGGGTTCCTTCTTCAGCGCCCCGACTGTATTGGGAGAAGAGATGCCTGCATAAACACATGCTGGGAGAAGAAAGGAGGGGGGTCTGCGCGGACCTCCGAACCTCGATGTTTACAGAATTTGCTTTCTCTCGGGCGTTGGCAGAACTGGGTTTAGTGGAACCTGGTTTAGTGATGTGCACTGGGGGACGCCCCCCCCCCCCGCCCCGTTCCACTGACCGGAACTGCCGTCACCCGAAAAAACACCAGCTACGGCAGACCTGGTTAAGTGATTCTGGCCAGCTCCAGGGCTCTGGGGCCCTACCACTAACCGGGTCCCCTTGCCTGGAGAAGGGGGCGGGGGAGGAAGGAGGAGGAGGAGGAGGAGGAGGAGGAGGAGGGGAGGAGGAGGAGGAGGAGAGGAGGAGAGGAGGAGGGGGAGGGGGAGGGGAGGGCCCCTTACCTGGGGTCCTGGCTATACCCGATTCTCTGCGAACTATCGGCCCAGCGCCCGACAAAACACGTCGTCGACGCGACCGGCCACGCGCCGCCGGCCCGAGCCGCTCGGCGCGCGCGCGCGCGGCCGGCACGGGCGCGCGACGGCCGCCGGGCCCCGCGCTGCTTGTAGGCGGCGAACTGCACCTCCTCGGCGTGCTTCTCCTCGGCAGGCAGAGGCCGTCGGCGTCGCCGTCGCCAGCGCAGCCGCGCTCGCGGTCGCCACCGCCGCCGCCGTTGGGGCCACCGCCGCCGCGGCCGATGCCGGCGCCGGCGGCGGCGGCTGCGGCGCCACCGAAGCCGCCGTCGTCGTCCTCGTCGTCGTCGTCGTCGTCGTTCTCGTTGTCGTCGTCCTCCTCGTCGTCATCGTCGTCGTCGTGTCGTCGTCGTCGTCGTCGTCGTCGTCGTCGTCGTCGTCGTCGTCGTCGTCGTCTTCGTCGTCGTCGTCATCGTCGTCGCCGTCGTCCACAAATTGGAGGAGGCTTGTCGTCGTCGTCGTCGTCGTCGTCGTCGTCGTCGTCGTCGTCGTTCGCATCGTCGTCCTCTTCGTCGTTGTCGTCGTCGTCGTCGTCGTCGTCGTCGTGTCATCGTCGTCCTCGTCATCGTCGTCGTCGTCGTCGCCGTCGTCCACGACAGATTCGAGGAGGGTCGCCACTGTCGCCGCCGCCGTCGCCGTCGCCGTCGCCGTCGCCGTCGTCGTCGTCGTCGTCGTCGTCGTCGTCGTCGTCGTCGTCGTTGTCGTCTTCGTCGTCGGCGTCGTCGTCGTCGTCCTCGTCGTCGCCGCTGTCGGGTCCTCGCCGTCGTCGTCGTCGTCGTCGTCGTCGTCGTCGTCGTCGTCGTCGTCGTCGTCGTCGTCGTCCTCGTCGCCGTCGTCGTCGGCGTTGGTGGCGAAGTCGCGGTCGCGGCTGCCGCCGCCACCGCCGCCGTCGTCTTTGTCGTCGTCATCGCCGTCGTCGCCGTCTTCGTCGTCGTCGTCGTCGTCGTCGTCGCCGTCGTCGTCAGCGTCGTCGTCGTCGTCGTCGCCGTCGTCGTCGTCGTCGTCGTCGTCGTCGTCGTCGTCGTCGACATCGTCGTCGTCGTCGTGGTCGTCGTCGTCGTCGCCGTCGTCGTCGGCGTGGTCGTCGTCGTCGTCGTCGCCGCCGTCGTCGTCGTCGTCGTCGTCGTCGTCGTCATCGTCGTTGTGGTCGTCGTCGTCGTCCTCCTCGTCATCGTCGCCGTCTTCGTCGTCGCCGTCGTCGTCCTCGTCGTCGTCCTAATCGTCGTCGTCGTCGTCGTCGTCGTCGTCGTCGTCGACGTCCACGTCGCCGTCTTCGTCGTCGTCGTCGTCGTCTTCGTCCTCGTCCATATCGTCGTCGTCGTCGTCGTCGTCGTGATTGTTGTTGTGATTGTTGTCGTCGTCCTCGTCCTCGTCGTCGTCGTCGTCGGCATCCTCGTCGTCATCCTCGTCTCCATACCGTCGTCGTCGTCTTCGTCGTTGTCCCCGTCGTCGTCATCCACGTCGTCGCCGTCGTGATTGTTGTTGTCATGGTCGTCGTCGTCCTCGTCCTCGTCGTCGTCGTCGGCATCCTCGTCGTCATCCTCGTCCCCATCATCGTCGTCGTCGTCTTCGTCGTTGTCCCCGTCGTCGTCCTCGCAGTTGTCGTCGTCGTCGTCGTCGTCGTCCTCGTCGCCGTCGTCGTCGTCGT
>CAUYUJ010018824.1:115987-123487 GCA_963575745.1 Prorocentrum cordatum | reverse complement strand
CTCATCGTCGTCGTCCTCGTCGTCGTCGTCTTCGTCGTCGTCTTCGTCCATCCTCGTCCTCGTCGTCGTCGACGTCCTTGTCGTCCTCGTCGTCGTCCTCGTCGTCGTCGTCGTCGACGTCGTCGCCGTCGTCGGCGGCGTCGTCGTCCTCGTCGTCGTCTTCTTCGTCGTCGCCGTCGTCGTCGTCGTCGCCGTCGTCGCCGCCGTCGGGTTCGTCGTCGTCGTCGTCTTCGTGGTCCTCGGCGTCGTTGTCGTCGTCCTCGTCGTCGTCGTCGTCGTCCTCGTGCACATGGTCGTCGTCGTCGCCGTTGTCGTCGCCGTCGTCGGCGACGACGAAGCGCGCCGCGCCCGCGGGGCCGCCCCCAGCGGAGGCGTTCCCCGGGGCCGCTGGTACCTTCTTCGGCGACACGGCCATGAAACGCCCGGCCAGGCTGAACTCGGCGTGAAAACACGTGGGTCGCTTTCGCGCCAAACGGGAACAAACACGAAAACACGTGGGCCCCTTTCGCCCCTGAGCGGAACAAGCACTAAAGCATGTGGGTCCCTTTCGCCCCAGGGCGGAACAGGCGTGAAAACGTATGGGTCCCTGTCGCCCCAGGGCGGTACAGGCGTGAAAACACGTGGGCCCCTTTCGCGCCAGAGCGGAAGAAGAACAAGCGTGAAAACATGCGGGTCCCTGTCGCGCCAGACCAGCACAAGCGTGAAAACACGTGGGTCCCCGTCGCCCGTGGGGCGGAACAAGCGTGAAAACACCTGGGTCCCTTTCGCACCAGAGCAAAACAAACGTGAAAACACATGGCTTCAGCTCGGGGCGACCACGTTAGATGCCCCCCTGGGTGGCCTGGACACGTCGAAGCACGTGTTTCCAGCCCAGCGAGGGGCCTCCATTTAAAATACCCCTCTGGGTGGCCTAGGCACGTGAAAACACATGGTTCCAGCGTGGGGCAAATGGCAACCATCTTAGATACCCCCCTGGGTGGCCTGGACGCGTGAAATCACGTGTCTCCATATGAATAAAGACAACCATGTTGGATACCCCCTCGGGGCGACCTGGGCATGTGAAAACAAGCGTTTCGCCTGAGACATCCCCTGAATTCTGGCCCCCGCTCGCGATATCCCCCGACTCTGCAAAACCAGCGATTCTCCTGGGAAATGCCCAGCACATGTATATAAAACAGCGTTTCGGTAGGGACATCCTAAACTTTACAATTCGCCAGCCCTCTTCGACCCCGTTATTTATCGCAGAATAAGTTCGCTGGCCTTATTATCGCCAACCTCCGTCAAGTCGAAGCCGGGGGTAACCAACTAACAGAGAACATTGGCCCCCTCCCTTTCCAGGAAAAAGAGCGGCCAACGACGGGACTCTACTCAGAATCGCCCGAATCGCTGACAGAGATAAAACCTGCAAGCTCTTCCCAGAACGCCGAATCGGCCTGGGACACAAAACGTATAATGTTCTGAGCGCTCGCGGGAGCCGGCTGGCCCGCGCGTGCGCCCACGGCCACGTCGGCGACGCGAGGAGGAGGAGGAGAGGAGAGGAGGAGGAGGAGGAGGAGGAGGAGGAGGAGGAGGAGGAGGAGGAGGAGGAGGAGGGGAGGAGGAGGAGGAGGGGGGGCGGCGGGAGGAGGAGGAGGAGGAGGAGGAGGAGGAGGAGGAGGAGGAGGAGGAGGAGGAGGAGGAAGGAGGAGGAGGAGGAGGAGGAGGAGGAGGAGGAGGAGGAGGAGGAGGAGGAGGAGGAGGAGGTGGAGGGGCAGAAAGGGGGGGAGGAGGAGATGCGGCACGCTGTCCAGTCACAGGCCTCCGAGGAGGAACCCAGGACCAAACAGCACGCCGCCAGACACCGATGACGGCGGCCCACGAGGGCCCCGCCCAGCCGAGGCGACAGGGCGGGGCAGGGGGCCTGTGAGGGCCCCGCCCCCCCCTCGCACTGAAGGGGGCCGCGGAGGGGTCCCCGAAGTGCCCCAAAGAAACGTGGGGCCAGAACAACCAACAGCATTTCGAGCCGCGCCCAGCAGGACCGAGCTCGGGAGAGCCCCGCCTCGCCCGCACGGGCCAAGCTCTCAGCACCTCTCTAGAATGGCCAGCGCCAGGCGCGTGGAGTCGCCGCGCCTCGCCTGGCAGGCTGCGCCCGCGCTGACCGCGGCCGACGCTACTTGATGAGGTGCTTGGCGACCAGCTTGTTCGGCACCATCGCCGCGCCTATGCCATGTACGGGGTTGCGCCACGTGATGCAGCCGGCGTCGGCGTCCAGCTGGTTGACCGCGCCCTCGGTGCCAGCAAGAGTCTGGATGCATTGGCCGCGGCCTCGGAACGGCGCTGAGACGGCTACGTGGTCGCCGACCGCCAGGCCTCCATATTCGCGACGGGCGGCTTGCCCCCGCTGGGCCTTTGGCTTCCCCATCGCAGGCCACTCAGGGGCTCCCCCGACTCCCTCGCCGTCGTTGTCACGAAGGTCCGCCCAGCTCCGCTCCTGCATGCACATCTCCCGAATGCTGGGCGTCGCCGCCATCGACGCGGAGCGCGGCTCCGTCGCCACGGTGCTCGCCCGCAGCATGCAATCCTCCAGCGTCTCGAAGATCGCCTCCCTGCTGACTGAGCCGGTCAGCCTCGGCGCGCAGATCGACAAGCTCACGCCACCACTGCTCGTCGCGACGATCTGCTGCAGCAGCGCGCTGCGCGACCGCCGACCGCTCGGCCTCCGCCCTGCGCATGGCCTCCGCGACCTGGGCTGCCGCCGCACGGTGCTGGGCCTCCCGCCGGTGGAGCCTGTCGACCTCGGCCCGCCTGTCGCCGAGCTCTCGCCGCCACTGCTCGGCGCGGCGGTCTGCTTCCTCAGCGCGCTGCACGGCCGCCGACCGCTCGGACTCCGCCCTGCGCACGGCCTCGGCCCCCCCGTCTGGGCGTCCAGCAAGCGAGCTTCCGCAGGGCGCTCGGCCTCCGCGACCCGGCAGCCGCCGCGCAGCGCTGGGCCTCGGCCGCCGCCTTGCCAGCCACTCTCCGCTGGCCTGGCCTGCAGCCGCCGCAGCCGTGGGGTGCGCCAGCGCACACCGCGCCGCCACCCCGCCAGCATGCCGCGAGGCCTCGGCCTCCGCCCGGCGAGCCGCCTCGCGGGCTGCCTGACGCCCGTGAGGCCGTAGGCGCGAGGCCTCGACAGCTGCAGGCCCGATCCACACCAGACGTGTCGTCCACGCTCGCGTCCTCCTCGCCGTACCCGACGTCCGACGGGTGCTCGGTGTCGGCCTCGTCCAGCGCCACCCTCGCCTCAACGCCGGTCCGGGGGTGGGCGAGCGCGCGCCTTGCCAGCTCGCAGCGCCATCCAGTCCTTTTGGCGAGGACGCCCTCGCCACGCTCTTGCAGGGCGCGGCGCACGTCCTCCGCGGTGGCCTTGCCCGCCATGCCAAGGGCCTGGCCAGCCCGAACCAGGGTGCTCTCCACCTCGTCCAGGACTTCGCACGCTCCGCAGGTCGCGCCAGCGCGACCGCCGCGTATGGTCTCCACAGCAGCCGCCAGGAGATGCTCCTGCAGCGCTCGGCGCAGGCCCGCCGCCTGGATGGCCGCCAGGACCGCTCCCAGGGAATCCTTGGGCGCCTCCAACTGTAGGAAACAGAAAACCGTATGGAGACGAGAGTACAGCTGGAAGGGCGAACTGCAACAAGTCTTGAGCCCAAATGGCTACGGAGGACGAAGAGGAGGAGGAGGAAGAGGAGGAGGAGGAGGAGGAGGAGGAGGTGGAGGAGGAGGAGGATTCATGAGGCGTGAGGAGGGAAGATGAACGAGGAGGCGGAAGGAGAAGGCAGGGTGATGACGAGGGTCATGATTGATGGAGGAGGGCGAGGATGAGGATGTCCTGCTTCCCTTTCGCAAGCATGTTCTCCATGAGCTGGACCCGCTGACCCCCGCTTACCATGGGTGAGAGGGCGCGTGGTATGTTTGACCGTCCCCGTCTGGCTGCTCGCAAGAGCCACCCTGGGCAAGAGCGCCCTCTGGCGCGCGGCGCGCGCGTCGACATGGATTAGCGATCCACGGATTTGGCGCGCGGTCGCCAAATCCATGGATCGGGGGAGGCGCCCTCACCAAAATGCGGCCGGTGCCGCCTCGCTCGGCGGCGCAACTCCGCGATGTCCCATGGAAACGGGGCCCGTCGCCAATCCACGCCCCTTCAATCCATGCTTGCGATCGCCTGACGTTCAGGGGGGACCAGCTCAGGGGGAGGGGAAGCATCGACATTGTATCGAGTCGGGCCTGTCCCCCTACAGGGGGATTCTCTCGAGGAGCAATTAGAAAAACATGGCCAAAGGACGCTCCACAAGTAGTCCCCCGACCAGATTTTTTTGACAACTGTTTTTGGGGTCTTCCTCCTGTCGAGGGACAGGCCCGACTTAAGGGAAACCTCGACGTTGCATCGGCCACAGATCGCCGATGCCCGGGCGCGCCGCGCCCCGACGGCGAAAAAGATCCGCAGAGGTCCCGGGGCGGGGCGGGCCGTGGGGCCACCCATCCATCGGCGAGGAGTGGGCGCCGGGGGGCCGGCGCGTCCCCCCCCCCCCCCCTCCCCGGGGCCTATCCTGAAGTCGGGCCCTCCTCCTCCTCCTCCTCCTCCTCCTCGTCCTCCTCCTCCTCCTCCTCCTCCTCGTCCTCCTCCTCCTCGCCGTCCTCCTCCTCCTCCTCCTCCTCCTCCTCCTCCTCCTCCCCAGGCCTGTCCTCCTACAGGGGGATTCTTGACGAAAAATAAAAAATCCCCCCCAAAGACCCCCCAAACATTCAAACATGGTAAAAAAGAATCGTCCCACGACAACTTTTTAAAAATCATTTTTGAATATCCTTCCTGTAGAGGGACAGGCCCGACTTGAGCCTATCCCCTCCCAGCGTTGCCCCCTGACTTTCGGCGCGCCGTTCCGCTCCGCGGGGCGCGCGAAGCTCGGGGAGATTTCGGGACGTTGGCGCTGTGGGGCCGGGAAGCAGAAGGCGCGGCGCACCGGAGGGTGGTGGGCCAGAACCCGCGGAACGACCAGTTGAGGCAACGTCCCCGACCGTGCCGTCCCCCCTAATGTTGCCCCAGAACCCCAACGCCACTCTTCGGCTACAGGCAAGGAGTGACCCCAGGCAAGAGCGACCCTTGGCGCGCGGCGTTCGGAGAGCCGCGGGGGGCCCAAACCCAAGCGCGTAAGGCGCTACTATCGCCTCACGTTCGGCGGTCGGGGGGTGGGCCCGCACCAAAGGTCACTCTGGCGAAGGGTTACTCTTACGCGTAGTCGAACTCTTGCGAAATGCCACTCTCACCTGTGGCCGGCCGCACCCCCGCGGCGGCGGCGAGGTGCCGGAGCCCGCGAGGGAGCCGACGAGGTCTGCGAGGCGCACGACCTGCGCTCTGGCGCGCCCTCTCCTTTTCCTCGTGCTCGTTGTTACGTTGGCCATGCTCTGAGCATCGAGGCTCGCAACGGTCGTGTGGAGAAGGCGACGGACTTAGACCGGACACGTGGCCGCATCAAGAAGATGGGCCAGGCAGAGGGACAGAAAGGTGCAAAGCAGTTAAAGGGTCGCTGAGGCATGTATATATATAGATGAAAAAGAAAGAGAGAGAGAGAGAGAGAGAGAGAGAGAGAGAGAGAGACAGAGAAACAGAGAAAGAGAGAGAGAGAGAGTATACGCACACCTGATCAAAAGGGGGGCACCTTGTCCCCCTCCTCCTCCTGCTCCATCTTCCCTCCTCCTCCTCCTTCTCCTCCTCCTCCTCCTCCTCCTCCACCCTCCTCACCAACTTCATCCTTTCCGAAGCCCGAAGTGTCCTTGGGATCTCCGAGAAGGCCCCCGAGGCCTTCCCCTGCGGCCCACCCCACGAGGCCTCCGAGGGCCCCCGGATAGCCGAGATGGAACGAAACTAGCTGGGGACACCTGGGGCCACAGACGCCTCTGGCAGCCCCCGCTCCCCGATCCTGTTCTCCTTCCCGGGGCTCTCAGGCGACGGCCTGCCTAAGAAGGCGGCGGGACCTCGCGGACCCCCCCCCCCGCGCATTCCGAGAGAGCTCCCGCGCCTTCGGGGGAGGCTCGGCAAACTTCTCGGAAGGCCCGAGCTTCTCAGAAGGCAGGGCGACAACCGAGCCTTCTGAGACGGCCCGCCCCCTCTCACTTCCCCCCCGTTCGCCGCCGATCAACATACGGTCAACCCAAATCATAAGGATGCGCGGTACGGATGCAAGGACCTTGGAGGCCCATGTGAACGTTTTTCGAGCGAGGCTGGCCAACGAAAGTCGCTAAGGACGGGCCGAAGGGGCAAGGATGCAAGGGTGCCTGGGAAGGTTGCCCATCCTTACTATACGGATCGATTGTATACCCCAGCATGGCCCCAGAGGCTTCCGGCTGCGCTCCACAGCTGCCCACAACAGTTGCTCCCAAAAGACGGCCCAGGACGGCCCAAGGGATCACCTGCACGACCCCAAGGCCCTCCGCAGTGACCCCAAGGTCCCCGGACGGACGCAACAAACATGCACCCCACGAGGTCCTGAGACGCTAGAGAAATGCAGAATATTGCTGCGCCTCTTCCGTGCGAGCTTTGAGGCGTCGCACATGATAGCGTAACGAGCTGAGTTCGGGCACCCTCCGGTGCAGTACGCTGTGGCGCGGGCCTTGAGCTTCACAAAGATGTGGCGAATGATGTCCTGAGTCCCAAAGAAACCCCAGAGCAGGTGGCTTCATGGCCTCACGAGGGCCATGCAGTACGCTGTGGCGCGGGCCTTGAGCTTCACAAAGATGTGGCGAATGATGTCCTGAGTCCCAAAGAAACCCCAGAGCAGGTGGCTTCATGGCCTCACGAGGGCCATAAGACTAACCAACATGTATGGCCAAAAGTGTGTCCAGGCCATGACCCCCCACGGTGATTGATGGGTGTGTGTGTGTATGTGTGTGTGTGTGTGTGTGTGTGTGTGCGCGTGCTGGTTCGCAAGAGCGATCCAGGACCACCATCGATACGATACGATGCCCAGCGCACCTCTCCCTGCCACCCCACGGACGACCCAGTGCATCACAGTATGCTAAACGCGAGGCCCCCCCCCACCCACCAAAATCCCCCAGAGGTGCCCAACACCGAATAGACACTCTGGGCAGCTCCCGAAAGTCCGACGGCTCCCCGCCCACCCCTTGCCTCCTTAGACATCCAGAGGGATCGCGCCGCCCTTCGTCTCTCTCTCTCTCTCTCTCGCCAGTCCAACAATGAATCCGTCGAAGCAACGCACATGGGAGAAGGAAGGGGGGAGGGGAAGAGGGCTACCCTCCGCCGCCGCCGCCGCCGCCTGGCCCGCGGCCTGCCTGACTCACGGTCCGGGCGCCCGCCTGGCCCGCGGCCTGGGCGCCCCGCGCCGCCCTGGTAGTTTTTTTTTTTTTTTTTTTTTTTTTTTTGTTTTTGTTTTGTTTTTTGTTTTTTGTTTTTTGTTTTTTCTTGTATTATTATTATTATTAGTATTTTTTTTTTTTTGGGGGGGGGGGGGGGGGGTGTTTTGTTCTCTC
>CAUYUJ010018824.1:105987-113487 GCA_963575745.1 Prorocentrum cordatum | reverse complement strand
GAGCAGGGGGAGGAAGAGGGAGGCGGGGACACAGTGGGCCGCGGGCCCGTGGGGAGGAGAGTGACGGGGGGGGGGAGGGACGGGCTCTGGGAGTGACGCATGGGCCTGAAATCGGCGACACATCGCGGACAGACCAGCGATGGGCCCCCGATGGCGGATCCGCACGCTCGTGGGCAGGAATGGGCCATCGGGCTGCTGTCGGCGATGGGTGGGCGATTGGGGGCCGATGCGTTTCCCTCCGAGCCCATTCCCCCAGCGATGCCCCGTGATTTTCGGGCCGATCCCGGCACCCCTGAAGCGCTCTCGGCGGGGCGCGGCCGCTGGAACGTAACCCGAAGCTGGGAAGCCGCCGAGGACCGACGAACACGCCCGAAAACCTCGAAGCTCGAACCTCGCACCCCAGACGCTGCCCCTGGCCCCGATCCAGCCACCCCCCCGCCCCCCGGGCGGGTCGATGCGTCCCCCCCCCCCGAGCCTATCTCCCCCTGACGTTGCCCCTGAGCCTCGCGGGGCCGTGTGGAGGACTATACCAAGCCGCCCGCAATTCGCGGCTGCGCCCAGGTGCGGTCATCCTCCGCGCCGCCCCCCTGAGAGGAGCGCCCCTCTGGGCCGGGCCACGGCGCGCGACAGCGCGGCTGCCTTCACTCCCCCCGCGGGTGACCTGCGCGAGGAGGGATGTGGACGAAGGCGTGCCAGGAGGAGGCGTGCGAGGGGGAGGCGTGCGCGGAGGAGGAGGAGAAGGAGGAGGAGGAGGAGGAGGAGAAGGTGGAGGAAGCGAGGAGGGAGGTCGTCCGAGGAGGAGGAGGAGGAGGACGCCACGTAGCTTACTGGCCAACGAAGAGCCCCACTCTACATTCAATTATTTGATTGTGGCCTTATCGGCCGAGATATGGAGGGACGCGTGCGGGAAGGGGTCGAGGGCACGGCCCCAGCACGTTCCTGGTTGGTCTGGCAGGCCAGCAATGCTGAGTGCCTCGCCTGTGTGGTAATGCTAGAAGTGCCGAACAGATGCGGATGGCATGCAAGCTCGGCTCTGAGTTTATGAAAGATATGGAAACTCAGCGCAGTAAGCTCATGAGCACGTTGTCTCGAGATCTCTGCGGCTCTGCACTCTGCTTCCGATCCGAGCCCTAGACGGACAATGGGATCAGAGGGGAGAAAGAAGCGGCCAGGGAGAGCGAGGAGGTGAAGCAAGCGAGGGCAAGCAAGGTAGTGGGCGAGAGAGTCGGGGGCGTGCTCACATCCAAAGCGGCAGGGCAGCGGGGTCAATGTGTGAACCCTTCGGGAGGTGATCCATGCACCCGCCAGAGTTTTGAGATGCGCCCAGACTAGCATGGGCGTTGACGAGCTTAGAACGAAGTTCAGCTTGTGCCAACGCACCCTCAGCTCGTCGGCCGAGGGGGGAGCAACAGGGTAGAGGGCAGACGAAAGGCGACGGTGGAGAAGGAGGTGGAGGTCGTCAGGGAAGAGGCGAGAGGTAAGGATGGCAATGAACTTCGATTGGAGGGCGATGCGGCGGCGGCGACAGCGCACAGCCTGTTCTCTCCGAATTTCGGCCTCAGCCGCCGCGATCGTCGCTCGCGGTATGCAATGTGCTGGGAGGCTCGCAGTCGCATGGCGCGGTCCTCGGCCGCTCCATCCTGCGAATTGCGGGGCAATGCTGTGCTGGATTCTCCAGCACGGGGCAGACCACTTACCTCGGATGGCAGAGACCAGTGGGAGCTCCTCTACCGCAACTTCTGCGTGACACTCCAGGATCCCCTCCCACTCACCCGCCAGCGTCGACGTCGCCATCCTCCATCCCGCAGCAGTCGTTGTGAGCAAGACAGAACGCGGTGCCCCTGATCGGAGTCAATTTCCTATGCTGAACAATTCACTGCGCTTGAAAGAGCTTGGTGGTATTCTAAGCATTTTGTGCAACGCCCATGTCTCCTTTCTAAGTACATGCATGGATATGGCAAAAAACTGGGCCAAGTAACTGAGGACACGCAAGCAGCGTGTGTGGTAGAGGACGATGGAGGCTGCTGTCGGAGCACGGCCACCCCCCGCCTCCCTCGCACGAACCCACCACTTCTGACCAGCAGCCTCCCATTCGTCTTCTAGAGACGCGCCAGGCCCTATCAATATGCCTAGATACTTAGTGGCTGACTCTATCGAAAACGAAGCCCATGCCGGAATTCTTCTATGCAGGAACGCTACTAGGGCCTGTCGAGTCGGATGGTCGGCGAGACTCCAGAGCGGGACCAGGCATCAATTTTTCGGTTGGAGGAGGAGACCAGCAAGGGCAGCAGCAGCGTCAAACGAGGGGAGAAGCGAAGGGAGAAGAGTGACCGATCGAAGTGCTGCCCCGACGTCGTCCGCACAAGCTCCCAGGTCTTCGCTTTTACCTCCCGCGGCCACGAGACCAGAGACTAGAGAGCGCACTATGGGGTCCATCCCTAAGGCCCAGAGGGTCCCCGAGAGAGGGCAGCCTTGCGGGGCCCCAGACCGCAGGGTGAATAGTTCTCTAATCTCAGATCCTACTCGCATGAATCCTACCGAGGCGTGCATGAGGGCTCGGATGGCTCGTCGATATATTGAGGGAACTTGGAAACGTCTCAAGACCTTGCCCAGCCAAATCTGGCTCATGCTCGGGGAAGCTGCTTTAATATCGAAGCTGACAAAAACTGGCTGACGGCGCGGGGCATCATCGCCTATGCTGGCAATGCGGCACAGAGAATCAAGCCTAACAATATGCCTGGCGAAATTTCGGCCGTTTACAAATCCTTGCTGCACTGTGTGAGTATGAGCTTCTGCTACATGCTGGAGTCTGCGATTGATGCATGTTGCCATTGCTTTGGCATCACAGTTCTCGAGACTCAAGGGGCGCAACTGTCCAGGCTGGCGGGCGCAGTCCACTGGGTCAAGCTCTGCTTCGCCTTTGGGAATGAAGGCGAACAGGCTATGATTGAGTGTGGCAGGAGGGGGGGAGCCATGAAAAAAGCGAGAGAAGGAGGGAGTGAAGAATGATGGCGAGCCTCGGGCGAGCACGCCACGCCTTATATGGGAGCCTATCGGGGCCAGGGGACGAGGACTTCCCCTTCGCCAGGGCCCAGCGGAGGTCAGAGAGAGCGGGGAGGGGGAGGTCCAGCACGTCAGGGGGGGGGAGGTGGGAATCTATAAAGGCATCCTGCTGGGGTGTGTCCTCAATCCGCTCTTGAAACACTGGCTCCCAATGGTTCCCGATGACATCTGAAATGTTTTGGCCCCCTCGGAGAACTACATCGCCATGGCCTTCCTGGGAGCGTTGGATCCCTTGGAGCACGAGCCTTCGTCCCTGGGGTTTCCACAGCAGGGCGCGGCGAAAGAGGGCCTGCTTGGCCCTGCCGAGAGAGGCCCGCGGATTGGTTTGTCGAGCCTCATCTCTACCTCTGTTTTGTTCTAAAAGTTGGTCGCTACGAGCCTCGCTGAGCGCGAGCACCTCCGCCTCGAAGCGCGCCGCGTCCCGCAGGGCCACGGAGGAGCCTTCCACCCGAAGGTGGACGGGGCCAGCAGCAGCGCGCTCCAGCAGCCGCGTCGCCAGCCGGCGGTCCTGACGCCATACAGCTCGAGCGATCGCTCGCATAGCCATGCACCTGGCCTCGATGTCGTTGCTGGAGTTGTCGCCGATGGGGGTCCGCATGACGGCGTTCCGCGCACCCTCCGCGGCCAGGATCATCTGCCGCTTGACGCACTCCCACTGCTCCGTGGGCGACAGCTGATCGATGTCGCATGCATCCAGGCAGGTGGCCAGCTGCTCCTTGTAGTCCTTTGTGCTGAAGATGAAGGAGGGGATGCTCTGGTTGTTCTTGTCGGTCTCCTTGCGCGGCTCAATCTTGAGTTCGATGATGGCGTGGTCGCTCACCTTCCAGAGAGCCAGCTCCTGTGCGTCATAGCGGATGTTTACTACGACCTGCATCTCTTTGGCGAAGTGTGGCGGGGTCGACAGAAAGATTCGATCAATCTATGTCATCTGGTTGGTGTGCTTGTCAAAGTGCGTGGGGACTGGGGTCACGACCTCGGTCATCTTGTCTGAGGAGTTGATGAGCTGTCGCCAGAAGGGTTCAGAATGGTTGGCACGTCCAGCATCAGAGTGTCGAAAAAGTTGCCCATGATCTCGTGGTGCTTCACGCGCTAGTGGGCGGAGTAGGCTCTCATTGGGATTGCCGCTGAAATCGAGGCCCCCCATCATCACAAAGAGGTTGCGGGAGGGGTTCGCGTGAGCCCACTTGCCATTTTCAATCCAGCATGCCCGAATCTGACACTTATCTTGCTGGCTGAGGTCATAGTTATGGACATTACATATGCGGACTTCCGTTTTCTGCACCAGGTTCTTGACTGTGAGGAGCTGGGCGCGACCTTTAGCCAAGACTCGATGGACCACCACTGGTAGCGCTTCAGGAGGGAGGCCGTCATCAGGAGGTATGGGAAGAAGGGTAGCAACTCCACCAGCTCCAGTCACTTCTGTGCCAGTGAAGTAGGCCCTGTAATTGTATGGAGAACGATTGATAAGATTCTGAAGAGTCATGCCATGACCATGTACTTCTTGCAATACGATGACAGCCTTCTGCTTCATGAATTCACATAGCTTCTGGAACTTAATGTTGCGTTTGCCTAGAGTACGACATCGGAGGCCTCGAGCATTCCACGATACAATTCGACACGGGCGGCTGTCGTCTGGGCGTAGCCATGGTATCCATCTCGGGCTAGGAAGACGACCATGATGACGTATCCACCGCACGGAAGAGCGCCTTGAACTGATTCGATATGGCCGTGGTGTTGAGCTGCAGGTCATTCTTTGCTGCAGGACTCCACGACAGCTGGGGCGGTTCATCAGGGCGCTGTGGTTTGACCTCGGCGATCGGTGTGGTGCCGAAGTGAATGATGCCAGCGCTGCGTTGCATCCACCAGTCACCAGGGAGAGTTTCTTTGCAGATAGACAGCAGCTTTTTTGTTTGCACTTCTTGACGTATGGCCCGAGGGTTCTTGTCAGGGTTGATGTAGAGCTTCTCGTCATTGCCTTCCACAGTACGGACAGAGAAGTCACGCCACCGTCCAGATTCACATCTGAGGTGTTTGGTGAGGTGAAGAGCACGCGCGCGGCCATCTGCAGCGCCTGGCACGTGGATGTGGAAGCGCTTGGAGGGCTCCTTCTCGTTGATGGTGATCTGTGCCTTCGTGGTCTTGGCCGCCTCCAGCCACTGGGACAAGCTGTCGAGGATGGCGGCTGGTGCACACGGCTTGTGGCAGTTGGCAACAAATAGCTGTGGGTCCGCGGGTCGGTCCCAGTCGGCGAGGCGCAGCATGTCAGGGGCGTCGCTGCGTCCCAAGGAGTCCACGTGGGCCAGTGTGGTCTGCAACTCGCGGATCTGGTCTGCCATCTGCTTGTTCGACTGCTCGAGGTGCGCGGAGGAGGCCTTGATCTTGGCGAGATCCTGCGTGTGCTCTTCGATCTTCTGCACGTGCGGCGCCAGCTGCCTCTCCAGCTCTTTGGTGATGTCCTGGAAGCTGTTGGCGACTGTGTTCTGCAGGGTCTTGGTGACATCTGCCATCTGGTTCTGAAGAGTGCGCTGGATGCGTAACTCGACTGTTTCCAGATCATGTCGGTTCCCTGCGGCGGCACTGGGCTGCGTCGCAGATGGACCCGATGTGGCACCAGTGGGAGGAGCTCGGGCAGCTCGCCAGGGATCACTCTCCACCATGGGATCTCTCTGTGCTTGCCTGGATGGACTGCGGGGCCCAGATCGGGATCGCCGTTGAGTCTGATCGCCCATGTTCGCACAGTCAGAAGCAGCAGGGCGGCGCGCCCGCCAAGAGCGGGCCGACTGACTGGAGGAATGGTGTCGAATGGTGGGGCAGAGCGCCCAAAACTTGTCAAGACCTGTGTGAGGGCGCCCAGCTCCCCCCGTGAAGGCTCGAAAAATCACAGTGGTCTAGCCGCGGACCAGCGGTATCCATGCAGCCGCAGGGCGACATGGGTACCTTGAGCCAAAATGGCTACGGAAGAGGAGGAGGAGGAGGAGGAGGAGGAGGAGGAGGAGGAGGAGGAGGAGGAGGAGGAGGAGGAGGAGGAGGAGGAGGAGTCGGGGGAGGACTGTTGACATGCACATCCGCTGCAGAGCGAATCACAAAGTAGTCAGCGGGGGGGCCAGGGCTGGACCTGACCAGCCGTGGACCCCCTGGCCGCGAGGAGGAGCACATGTAGCGCCGAAGACACCATGAGGCAAAACACCTCCCCGATTTCCGCGGCAAGGCTTGCGAAGGGAAAGACCGCCACGGCCCGCCTGCGTGCTCCCGAGCACCATCCGGGCCCGTTCACGCACGCCGACGAAACCCGACGTCAGCCAGCAAGAGATCACCCCGCTAGCGCACGTCGAGGCCAGCACCCGAGCCCGAGCGAAGAGGCGATGCCTCCGCACCGCCAGCCGCAACCGCCCCCGAGGCCGCGGGGAGAACAGCAGGCGCCGCCAGGGCCGACCTCGCCGCGAGCCTCAGCTGCCGCCGCCGCCCCACGGGCACGCAGGGCCATGCCTCGGCGCCGACGGCGACTTCGCCACCCAGCGTGTCCGCCCAGACGTCGTCCAGCTCGTCGTCGACCTCGGCCCCCAAGGCCGCAGCTCCCCCGCCACCAGCGTCGCCACCGCCGCGAGCCGCCTTGCGCGCCTCCGCCGCTCCGCCAGGGCCGCCGCGGCAGCCTGGCAGCGCGAGGGGGCGAGAGCTTTCGGCCGCAGCAGCACAGTCACCAGCAGGCTGCGCTGGCCGCTCGGCGATCGCCCACAGCGATGCCGATACGGCCGATCGCGCCACAGCAGCGACAGTGCGCCGCGGCGCTCCAGCGAAGACTGCGCCGCGGACAACCGCCTCCACCAAGGAGGCTGCGTAGGGCGCAGTCGAAGTTCCTCAAGCCGCGCCATCCCGCCCGCGGAAAAGAAGGAGAACGAGGCCGTGAAGGCGACCCCCGGCGCCCGAACGAGACCACCTCCAACGCGCGAGCGACGTCCACGCCCTCCCACCCGCGGCTGGTTGGCAGCACTCGCTACCTATACGACCGCACTGCGGGCGATAAGGAGGTTGGGGGGGGGGATTGAAATCAAATGCCCACCCTGACTGACCTCCAGCCTTGGATTGGATGGGATAGTATGGATTGGATAAGATAAGATGGGTTAGATTGGAAGACGTGTATTGGATAAGATAAGATGGGTTGGATTGGCCCGCCGCAAGCGCAGAAACAAATGAATTGATGGATTGGGTTGGGTGGATTGGATTGGGTGGGATAAGATAAGAGGGGACAATATGGGTTTGATACGATGAGATGGATTGGATTGGACAAGATGGATTGGATACTATAAGCTGGATTTGATAAACAAGCCCGCCGCTGGCGCCGACAAAAATGAATTGATGGATTGGGTTGGGTGGGTTGGATTGGATGGGATAGTATGGATTGGATAAGATAAGATGGGTTGGATTGGAAGACGTGTATAG
>CAUYUJ010018824.1:75000-95000 GCA_963575745.1 Prorocentrum cordatum | reverse complement strand
GGGCATGCCCGCGTCCGAGCTGTCTGTCTCCGAGCTCTCTGCCAGCGGCGTGGGGGCATGGCTGGACGCCTGCGGAGGCCCTACTGGACAATTGCGCGGCGGCCTGCGCCAAACGCGCCTGCCTGAGGCCCAAAGGCTGGTAGGCCACAGACACCAGGTGCCCGACGGTGACGTCGATCGGTGCCCGACGGTGACGTCGATCGAGCAGTCCGGCAGCTCAGGGACGCCGCACGTCAGGACGTCCAGCCATGCCTCCGTGCTGCTGGCAACGAGCTGCAGGACCAGCAGCCCGCCGCGGACATGCCCGTTGGGCCTGCGAGGCCGTTGTGCACGGCGGGCCCGTTTGCACGGCCCACTTGGCCGTGCACACGCCAGCGAGGTCGTCGTGGCGGTGGGGACCCCTGTCCAGCAGCCCGCTGCGCCAGTGGCGCCAGGTTGGGCGCTGGGCTGATGCTCGGCGGCGAGCGAGGGGGGAAATAAGAAGGAGAAGGCCTTCTCAGAGGGCGGCGGGGCTTCTCGCAAGCCTTCGCGCCTTCTGAGAAGTTTTTTTGGGACTCCGGGGAAGGCTTAGAACACTCCTCAGAAGGCCAGTGGACTTCCGAGCCTTCTGAGAAGGCCTTCTCCTCCTCGCTTCCTCCCCTCGCTCGCCGCCAAAATGCGCTGGGCTGAGGCGCGGCGTCCGGCCAGCCTCGCGGGCGCAGCTGGTGATCGGTCAGACGCTCGAGTTATGTTGTTCCCATCGTAGCTGAGGACCACATCCCAGAACAACAATTCGAGCACCCAGAAAAGTATCGAAGCCGTGTCGAACGAGTCTCGCCTCCCAAGGCCCGACACACGTGAACACCCCCAGATCTCGGTACTCTCTTGGTGCTTGGAACTCTTCCTGGTGATCCAGTGCAGTGCGGGTGTGTGCGTAGAGCGTGGGCGTAGAGTGCGGGGGCCGAGTGCGGGGGTCGAGTGCGGGGGCCGAGTGCAAGGGGCGAGTGTGGCGTGCGAGTGTAGGGCACGAGCGTGTGCGTCAAGTGTGGGCGCTAGTGTGGGCGTCGAGGGTGGTGCGTTTCGGGCCCTCACTTAGTGCTGCCCCCCCAGACATACCCAAATTGGAACATCACAACGCTCGAGCAGGCCTTCGCGCACGCCGTGGCTCTTCCTGCCGTCTTCGCGCGCGCACGCCAGCAGGGCCCAGAGGGGGGCCCGCGGACCTCTGGGCGCGCGGGCGCCGAGAGCCCCACGGAGTTCGGGGCGTGCGTGCCCCCCCGTAGAAACCTGGCGCGGGCGCCACCTCGCTCGGCGACGCGGCTCTCCGATGCTGCACGAGAGTCGGGCCGGGCGAAAGGGGGGGATAGCAAAGGGGGGTTTGATAATCAGCTCACGTAGCTGATTTTCCCGCCCCCTCCCGGCGCCGGAGGCGGCTTATGTATCGAGGAATGGGCCCCTCGGTGAAGCCGAAACTAGCTGCATGCAACAAATTTCGTACCCCCCCCTTTCACAATCCCCCCCTTTCGCCCGGCCCGAGAGAGCGGGACCTGCCTCTGATCCACGCGCCCTAGCTCATGTTTCGTTTGCTTGATGCGTCGGGTTCGTGTCGTGCCGACTTCGGCGTCGGCTTCTGACACCGCGGGGATCTCTCCACCTGGAACGATCGGCCGTTTCCGAAACGTCTAACTCGTTCCACATCGAAGGAGTCTGTGTCGCCCGCGGCGTTCAAAGTGGAACGCCGCTGGCGGGGTCGCCGCCAGTCGACACGACACGAACCTGCCGTATCTGCTGGACCTGCAGCTTGTCCGTGCAGACGCGCCATCGCTCCCAGACGCGTGCGCACGTCGCAGCCCGAAACGCCGATTGGACCAATCTGCAGTGGGCGAATCCGCACGCAGAACCTTGGTTATAGTGGGCGTCCTCCTCCTCCTCCTCATCCTCCTCCTCTGCCTCCTCCTCTTCCTCCTCCTCCTACCTTTCTTCTTCTTCTTCTCTTCTTCTTCCTCTTCCTCTTCCTCATCCTCCTCGTCCTCCTCCTCCTTCTCCTCCTCCTCCTCCTCCTCCTCCTCCTCCCCTTCTTCTTCTCTCCTTCTTCTTCTTCTTGATCCTCCTCCTCCTCCTCTTCCTCCTCCTCGTCCCTCAGGACCGATCCGCGGACCTCTCCCGGAACGCGTTCTGACGAGGACTTCGCCGCGGAGCGAGCCATGGCGACGAGGCCCCCCATCCCCCGAGATCTCCCCAAAGGCAGACCAATACTTCGAACCCAACCCCAACTCGCCCTCTTGCTATTGTTCGTCCTCGCCATCGTGCGCCTCCTCCTCCCCACTTCTCTTCCTTCTTCTCTTCCTCCTCTGCCTCCATCCAGCATGTCTGCAGGCCCCCAGAAGTGTTGGAGGTCACCAAGAATCCGTCAACCCTGTCGGCGTGTGGAATGGGTTGTTCGTCGTGGTTGTTGCCCTCGTACGTAACTGCTCGTTGTCTTCTTTTCTGGGTCCGTCGCCGCTCCCACCCTCTTTCCCTGGGCCCTCGTCCTCAAGCGCGCCAGCCAAAGTGAAGCAACCCAGCCAAAGCGAAAACAACGTTGTCATTGAGTCGAAGGGAAGCCCCTTCCCTTTGATCCCTTCCCGGCCGGGGGGGGGGAGGGTCCCGGGGGGGGGGATCCCGGGTCAGAATACTATCCCCCGTTTGCGACTTTTGCAGAGGGCCCCCTGTAGATGCGCTGGGGGAGGGGGGGGCGGTCGCCACGATGGATCCGCAAGAGCGCACCTAGACGTCCCAAGCCGCACAAGACAGCCCAAGAACGCAAAAGGACGGCCAAGGGGGGCCCCCAGCCGGGTCAAAAGAGCCCCAGAAGGACTCTCAAGAAGGCCCGGAGAGGCCAGGATCGTTGACTTTCGGAAAGGTTTTGTCCCCGCCCTCTCCCTCCCATTTCTGTCGAGGGCCGAGGCGTCCAGAATTGGTTGCTCCTACTCGCTTGCTCTCGCTGCTCCCCCACTCCTCCTCCTCTTCCTCCTCCTCCTCCTCCTCCTCCTCCTCGGCATTCCTCTCGCTCCTCCTCCTCCTCCTCCTCCTCCTCCGCATTCGCCTCCTCCTCCACCTCCTCCTTCCCCTCCCCCTCCCCCCCCAGCTCCTCCCTGCTGCCCCTACCCCCCTCCTCTGCTCCCACACTCCTTCTCTCTGCTCCTTCCCCCCTCGTCGTTCTGCCTGGTTGCTCCCACCCGCTCGCATTGGATCGAAGAGAAACTCTTTCTTTGTCATCCCTTTCCCGCGTTCGGGAAGGGCGGCGGGTCCCGGAACCGTCGCGGGCTGGGTCCCAGAAGAAATCCCAGGAGAGGCCCCGGGGCAGAATACCACCCTCCTTGGTTGCTCCTACTCCCTCCCCCTCGCTGCTCTCCCGCTACTCCTTCTCCTCCTCCTCCTCCTCCTCCTCCTCCTCCTCCTCCTCCTCCTCCTCGTCTTCCTTCTCCTCCTCCTCCGCATCCGCCTCCTCCTCCTCCTCCTCCTCCTCCTCCTCCTCCTCCTCCTCTTTCTCCTCGCACGGACATTTCGGGCCCTCGGCCCCGAGAGGCTCCCAGGAGGCCCAAAGAGGTTCCCAAGAGGCCCCAGTGGCCCCAGGAGGCCCACAAGAGGCTCCTAAGAGGCCGCCAAACTCCTCCCCAGGGGCCCCCGGGAGCCTTCCGAAGAGACCCCAAGACACATCCCTGAGGACTCTGGCCCGCGTCAGCGTCGTCGCCGTCGCCGCCGCCGTCGTCGTCGTCCCCTGCCTTCGGGGTCGGCGGCACCGGCCGCAAGGCCTTGGCAATCTCCAGAGGGTCCAAGAGCCTTCTGGGGGGTTCCAGAAGCCCCTGGAGGCAAACAAAAAAAAAGCAAGCGCCCAAGACCACAGAGAAAAACCCGCCCACTCCTCCTGCGCCTCCTCCTCTTCCTCTTCCTCCTCCTCACGCCTCGAGGGAGCTCTTGAACGACTCGCACTGGGCTGCGACGTTGGAGCGGCTCTCGGAAGTGTCCCAGCTGCGCGCGGCCGGAAAGAAGATGGGCAGCAACCCCAAGTTGAGCCTGGGGGCGGGGGAGAGGGAAGAGTGGAAGGTCCTTCTTGTCTTCCTCCTCCTCCTCCTCCTCCAACTTCTCCTCCTCTTCCTCCTCTGGCCGCCTACCGAAAAGCTGGTCAGAACGCCTGCCACTACAGGTCTGGAGGACGGGGAGCTGAAGAGCGAGGAGGACGAGGATGGGGGAGGAGGAAAACGAAGACGGTGTAGGGGGAACAGGATCATCATGGTGAGAAAGGGGGGCATGATATCGACGATGATGATACTGATGCTGGTTGTGGTGATGTCGGTGACGATGATGATGGGGGGACGACTACAATGATGATGCCGATGATGATGCTGATGATGCCGATGGTGATGATGCTTGCGAAAGGGGTGCGCGCGGGGGACTGTACATGGTGGTTCTTGTGATGATGGGGATCGCGACGGCGATGATGGCGAGTATGATGAATACCCAGGCGATGCTGACGGCGATGTTGATGCTGATGTCGGTGATGATGATGATGATGGCGATGATGATGATGGTGGTGGTGGTGATGATGGTGATGGTGTCAGTACAGGTGGGAGGAGGAGGGAGGTCTCGCCAGGTCCCGCGATCAGGCTAGAGAGACAAGCGCCAGCACTGGGCTGGATTTTTTAAATGTTGAAGGTGTAGTCGTTGACGACGCGAGGCGGCCATTCACGAAGTGCTCAGAGGTGTCCCAGAGGATGTGGTCGTACTTGCCGTTGCGCTTGGTCTTGTCGGTGCCATTGTCGTGCATGTCGTGCAGGCCATGCGTGACGAGCTTCGCGCGCGTGTCGTCGGAGCGCTTGCCGCAGAAGTTGTCAACGAGCTTGCCGAATTCAACGCTGTGCTCGTCGAAATTGCGTTGTGCGTGGTGCCAAGGCGTCGTGGTAGGAGCCGGCGCAGACGTGCAAGAATTGGGGTGAGCATATGCCATCGCCACCGCAGGAGCTGAAGAATCAAGAGGCGAGGGGCAGAACGAAGCAGGAAGCGCCTTGTCGCCGAACGTGGTGTCGATCGTGTCTGCGTGCAGGTCGTACGCGACGAATTTCGTGCACGTGTCCTCGACGTGCGTGTACTGTCAATTGTCATCGCCCTTGCCGTAGTCATCGTCGTGCTTGCTGCGATCTCGGTCGTGCAAGTGGTGCACCGGCGGCGTCGGAGTAGGATTAGGTCGGGCGTGTCCCCCTACAGGGGGATTTTTGACGAAAGATGAAAAAATACCCCAAAAAGGCTCCAAAATGGTCAAAACATACTCCAAGAATAGCCCCCATACTGCTTTTGGACTACTTTTGGGCAAGAGGATGGGTCGTGGACGCCATCAGTGCCGACGGTGCTGACGAAGCAGGCGGCAACGGCCAGGAAGAGGCGGGGGGGGCCGAGCATGTGCTGCGAGCCAGTGTGCCGAGCGCGTGCTGCGAGCCAGTGCGGGTGTGCCAATCAGTCGTGGCCACGTCGTCGAAGCTGTCATCGGAAACGTCGGGGTCGAGCGCGTAGGGAAGCTCGTCGAGCAGGTCGGTCGCCTTCACGCTGGGCACCGCGTCGTTCAGTGCGTCGAACAGGACGGTGGGCCGCAGGCGACGAGTAGACGACGCAGAAGGCGGCGACGACAGATATAGGGATACCGAGGACGCAGGGGGGCGGCTGGCGCGGAGGGGCCGAGCGGTCTGATGATGATGCTGCTACTGCTGATGAGGCTGATGATGATGCTGCTGATGATGATCATGATGATGACGATGACGGCGGTGACGGCGATCATGATGATGACGACTATGATGATGATGACGATGACGATGCCGATGCTGATGATGACGGTGACGATGACGATGATGCTGATGATCGTTGGTAATGACGAAGATGATGATGCTGCTGCTGCTGATGATGATGATAACGATGGCGATGGCGATGACGACGACGATGATGATGACGACTCTGATGACTATGAGGATGACGATGATAATGATGACGATGACGACAACGACGACGATGATGATGCTGATGACGATGCTGCTGCTGATGATGATAATGATGATGCTGACGATGACGATGACGATGACGATGATGCTGATGATGATGCTGCTGATGATGAGGATGATGAGATGGTGACATAGTTGGTGATGACGATGACGATGACGATGCTGATGATGACGATGAGGATGATTAACGATGATGACGATGATGGTGATATAGTTGATGACGATGACGGTGACGATGCCGCCGATGGCCACGATGGCGGTGATGGCCGCCGCGCCCTCTCGCCGGCCTTCCTCGCCGGCCCCGCGCCTCCTCGCTCCTCCCGCCTCGGCCGCCGCCCTCTCCCCTCGCGTCCTCGTGCGCTGCACCGCTTTGCGAGTCGGCGCTCGGCTGCAGAGCTGCTGTGCCCCGGAATGGAAACCTTCGTCGAGGTTGCGGGGCATGCGTGGCCATGTCTGCAGATCTGCTGGGTCCCGCGCCGTCTCTTCTCTCTGGCCCTGCGGGGCTGCTCGAGCGGTGGCCTCTGGGCCTGTCCGGCTTTCCGGTCTCCTGGGGCTGGCCACCGCCAAGGCCAGACCAGACGGTGCAGCAGTCTCATTTTCAAGGTGCCCTGGGACACACCGATAAGTACACACACGCGCGAATCCCAGGATTCCCCCTGCTTTCCTGTATCTCTTTGGGGTTTTCGTCTTTCCCCCCCTTTTGTCCATCTATCCCCCTCTTGGCCTGGGAATCGACGATGAGTCGTGTCTCTGTCTTCTCCCCTCCGGATTCTTTTGTTGCCCCCCGTGGTGGGGGTCTGGGCCGTCGGGTGGCGCCAAGGGGGGTGCTCGTGCGCCGCCCCGGCCCGCCCCCGAGCCGAGGACACACGGTACCTGCCCGCTCCGTCGCTGCGCGCGCGCGCCCCCGCCGCGGCCGCCGCCCTGCTTTCCCTCCCTTGCTTTACGTTGGGCGTGTCCCGTGACAGGCGGATCTTGAGCGAAAGCAGGAAAAAACACTCCAAGCGTACACCGCAGATGCTCAGAAACGATCGAAGCATCGTCCCCAGACAATTTTTGGGCAATTTTGTGATATTCCTCCTGTAGAGGGACACGCCCGATTCAACCCTTGCTTCCTCTTGCGGTCTGTTGCTCCCATCGCACCTAAGGCCCACATCCCAAAAATAATTTCGCGCACCCGGAAGAAGTGTCCGGGACAGCGTCCAGACGGTGTCGGACGAGCGTCTTCCAGGGCCCGACACGTCAGAACCCTCGAGTTTTTGGGTACGTTTCTGGTGCTCGAAATTCTTTCTCGTGGTCAAGGCTAAAGTAGGTTGGAACATCATAACTCTTGCGCCGCATCAGTTTTCGAGCAGGAGCTCGGCCGCAGAGCCGATCTGCCCCAACATTGAAGTCTCCGTCGGGCTTGCGAAGCACAATGGTGTGACGTGTCCTGTAGATCTGCGAACCTTCTCCCTGCGTGTCGCTCGCAGATCCTGCGGGCATGGGCATCCCTGGGGCGCAGCATCTCTGCAGCCGATCTCCTGCTCGAAGCTGGACGGGCCCGCGACAGAGAGGCGCACGACCTGGCTGCCCAGCGCCTGCAGCCGCAGGCGAAGGCGCGGCAGCAGCCTGCGCCCTCCGGAGGTCCGGTGCGCGCTGTCCTCCTCCTCCCTCCTCCTCCTCCTCTCCCTTTTTCCTCTCCCTCATCTTCCCTCCCCTCCTCGTCCTCTTCCTCCTCCTCCGAGATGCGGGGCGTGCGCGAGGCGATTGCGATGGCGACGTGCCGCCCGAGCTGTGGATGTCGAAGTTCCTCGGGGGTCCCTCCTTCCACGGCGCGCGGAGCGCCACCGGGAGCGGCGCCCGAGGCGCCGCCAAGGAGGCCCACCTCCGCGCTCCTCCGCGCGGACCTCGCTTCGCGGAACTTCTGGCCCGGGTCAATCCAGACCCGGGTCCGGCAGGCCTTACAGGGCAGCTTTTAATATATAGGGTTTTAAAAGTATAAGATTCTTAATACATGATTAATGTATGAATGAATGTATGCACGAACCCATCGTTGTTTTCAGTACTAAATCCCTGCATTTTGAACACATGATCCGCACGCGGAGCATGTATTAAAACGGCACTGTACAGGGTCCTACAAGATCCTGCACCCAGGCCTGGGTCCGTGAGAAGGATCCCGCGAGATCCTGCAGGATCCTGTGCCCAAGCCCGGTCAATGGGACCCTGGCCCTGCAAGATCCCGCGAGATCCCGCACTCTGGCTGACCCCGTTTGCATTGACCCCCGTCTCTTGAGCCCCGCTCGTTGATGTCCGCGCCGCGTTTGCCTGTTCTGGTCGGGCAGCCCCACGCCTTACATTGCAAGCAGGTCGCCCAATGTCGAGTGCCGCGTCCACCCGGGGCACCGGGCAGGGGCGCGGGCAAACGCGCCCGCGCCGCGGGGACAAAGGAAAGAAGCGACATTTCCCCCCCTGGAATGTGCGCGCCAGCAACTCCTGGGCTGAAGCAACCGCCCGAATTTCTGCCCCTCGGGGGACTGGCCGGCTGGTCGGCGTGCGGGTGCACGGTGGAGCTTCGGAGTTCGGCGTGGTGTCCTCTGGTCACCCCTCTCCCTCCTCTTTTGTTCTCCTTTCCTTCTCCTGTCTCTCGTCCTCCCGATATGAGTCGCCGGGCCATCTAGTCTAGGCCAGCTGGAAGTTTCGAGTTCTGACAGGGCTCTCGGGCCAGCCAGGCCAAGATGCCCCTCAGTAGGCTTTCAAACGATCGCTCACGCGGAACAGTCGGCGACTGCAGGACACGCAGACGCACTCGTTGCATCCAAAGTCCGCTTGGAACATCCTCCCACCTCTTCTCTTTCCTCCCCCTCCTCCTCCTCCTCCTCCTCCTCCTCCTCCTGCCCCTCCTCCTCCTCCCCCTCCTCCTCCTCGCCTCCTGGAGAAGTCGCGCCGGCCAGCCCTGCTGGGGGCTGGCCGGCTCTCCGCCTCCGCTTCCTGTCGCCTCCTCGCTCACCCCCGAGCGAGGCGGCTCCATGTCGGATCGAAGCTGTGTGCCGGCAGGTCCGTTCCCCTCCCCCTCCCTTCCCCTCCGTCGCTCTTCTCCCTCTTCTCCCTCCCCTCTCCCTCCCCTCTCCCTCCCCTCTCCCTCCGTCGCTCTTGTCCCTCCGTCGCTCTTCTCCCTCTTCTCGCGCATGCTGCATGAGTTGCTCTCACCGTGCTCGTATTTGCTTGCTCGCTGCACCCCGCGTGCCCTTGCGCACCGGCGGGGTTGACGTGGCCACGCACTCACTCCTTAGATCGTTGTTGCTCTCCTGCTCGTCCTCCCCTTCTCCGGCCGGTCTCACCGATACGAAGTGGGATGAATTCGTATCGCTCCGCGTTCGCAGCGTTCGCATGGTGGTCTGATGTATTTATTGTTTCTGTGCTCTTCCATGTGGTGATGCTGATTAGGATCTTGACAACGACGACGATGCCATGCATCTGCGGATGGTCAGGCGTATCCGTTGTTGCTCGTGGTGGTGACGATCGGCAACAATGAGGCTCGTACGGCAAACCGTGGTACTGATGTCTACGATTACGACAGGGAGGATAAGGGAGAGGATGAGATGACGAGGAGAATGAGGAGAAATCAATGTCCTCATTGTCATCCTTAATTTCGTCGTGAACGTCTGCCTCCTCCTTCCAACTCTACCTCCTCCCGCTTTTACCCATCCTCGGCGTCCTCGCAATCCTGCTCATCTTAGACCTCCTCGTCCTCCTCCTCCTCCTCCTCCTCCTCCTCCTCCTCCTTGCTCCCCTCGTCGTTCTCCTCCGCCCGCCTCCCCCTCTTTCCGCCTCTTTTCACCATCGTCGCCGCCGCAGCCGTCATCGTCGGCGTCCTCCTCCTCCTCCTCACCCTCCTCCCCTCCTCCTCCGCCTCAGCTTGTCCTCATTCCCTTCGTCGTCCTCGTCCTCGCCCCTCCTCCTCCTTTTCCTCCTCCTCTTCCTCCTCCTCCTCCTCATCGGTCGTGCTTCAAAGCAGGGAAGCTTTATTTTCATTGCATGGGCCATGTCTCTCTGACTGCAAGTGGGGAGTTATATGACATTTCATGGGGCAGAGTGGGTCGGCGCATCCCCCAAACCTCGGCTGCCGCAGAGCATGCCGCATCTCTGGCTGCCTGTGAGTATTGCGCGAAGATGACAGCAGCTATGACCGACTGCGCAGGCGTGGTTGGCATTTCGCAGTGGTCCCCGTCCAAACTGTATGAGCAAACCTCCTGCTGCGCTGGAATGAGTGCCCTGTCGGTCGGCCGCCTTCGTGGGAGAAGTACGCAGGTGTCCTTTGACAAAGTCAGAGCCAATCGAGATGCTGGCAGATTTACGAGGCTTATGATGAGTCGTGGCACTGTTGTGGGAAGAATTTTGCGGACGCTGCTGCAAAGTCGGCGGCGCTTTCTCACAACCAGCCTGCGCTAGCCGAATCACAGCTCGAACTTGACCAGTGTTCTGCTCTCAAGTCATACTTAGTCTATGTCAGCCGCGCCCTCATTCTCTGAAGCAGGGATACACCCATTCGGAACAGAGAGAGGCTGAATAGGGCGGCAGTGGCTGGGGGAAGTGGAGGCTCCCCTCCACAAGTTCATCATGTAATGGGCATTGCGGCAGGTCTTGAGGTACTGCCCGAAGCGCCACAGGGACGAATCCTCCCAAACCCTTCCCGCCCTCGTCCTCCTCTGCCCTCTCTGCCCCTCCCCCTGTCCCCCATGTTGACCCGCATGGCGGCCACACCTTCCGGTGGATCCGCAGAAGGTGGGCATGCATGACTTGCCTTAGGTCGGGCATGTCCCCATACATACACATAACTACATAACTACATATATATATATATATACACATATAAATATATATACAAGACTGCAGTGGCGCTTCGCGCGAACTTCGCGCCATGCACCTTGGTCCTTGAAGTTTGGTATGCAGGCGGAAAAGCAGGAAGGTCAAACCGACAATTTAGCGATAACTCCTGGTTGCCTTTTCTGGCATCGCCGCTATAATAATGTTATTCGTTATCCTTCCTCCATGCTTCTTTTTCCTTATTTTCGCCATGCCCTGCGCATTCTCCCCATCCTCCTCAGCTCTTTTTTGCGGAGGCTCCTCCTTGGAGAGCCTCTAGGGGCCTCACAAAAGTTGTTTCAGGCTTTCTTAAGGCTTTCTGGAGACCTCCTGGGCGTATTCTGGGGGCCTCCGGGGGCTTCCTCGGGCCACCCTGCCTCCAACCGCGGTCTCCCTGAACGACCGAATCACGATTTGGAATTCTTCGGAGGGTGTCTTTGGGCCATCTTGGGCCGCCATGGGGCTCTCTGAGGGCCATCTTGGACCCGTGTTGTGCCGTTTTGGGGCTCTCTTGGACTGCCTGGAAGCCCTTTCGGATGGTTGTGGGGCGATTTTGGAGCCTCCCAGGCGGCTTCGGACGCCCAGAAGACCGCCGTCTTGGAGCGTCGGGAAGCCGAAAAGAGGAGAACCCTAAAATTCACCAAAAACCAACAGAAAATCAATGATTTTTGCCTCGGGGGGCCTTCTTGGGAGTGCTCTTGGAGGCCTCTTTGGGGCCGTCCTGGAGGCCTCTTGGGCCATCTTGAGGTCACGTAGGTCACTCTCGGGGCGCTCTTGTGCTGTCTTGGGGGCCTCTGGGACGTATCCGATGACCCCCCTGATCGCCCTAGGTGTGCTGGGAAGGCTTGGCAAAACGCCATGTGAGGCCCAGTGGCCGCTTCGAGGCCCGTCTGGAAGGTCCCAAAGCCCCAGATCCCGGGAATCCGTTTTTTTTTGGGGGGGGGTGACGGGTTTTCCCCCCGCCCGGGCTTATAACAGTATAGGAAGAGGAATCTCTCTCTCTCTCTCGCTCTCTCTCTCTCTCTCTCTATATATATATATGTCAATTGTCAAAGGTAGTCAGAAACTTGTCTCCAGACTATTTCGGATTCCTTTTTGAACATTCCTCCTGTAGAAGGACATGCCCGACGTACGACTTGCCCTGTCAGGGTCCGCTCCGACCCTCCGGCGCTGGCCACAGCTTGCCACGGGGGAAAAATGCTACGCTGAGAGCCGTGGCGGTAGACCCGAACAGGGCATCGAATCTTCCTCATACGCATGCGTTGTGGGGCCGTCAGAGAGGGTTGGCCAAAGACTGCAAGGAAGGACCGCACTCATCCCGCCTTGCCTCGAATCTCAGCCGCATCCGCCGTGGGCCGCACCCAGACGGCAAACGTGGTGAGGTGCACATGAAAGAGCCGGTGCAGCTCGTCGAGTTTGTATGAGCGCGCGAGTTGTGTGATGTAGTGTGCTCGTTGGGGTCGGGTGGTGAATTTGGCCGGGGGCTTCGGGAAAGCAGCCGTCCCACCCAGTGGGATACCAGCCCTGCAGCTGACTCTCCCACAACGTCCACAGCATTCCAGCACCAGCCTTGGACTCGGCTGTGTTGGCTTACGCAGCTTCGCCCCCAGGGATGTTGAGCGTACGCTGCCGCCGTGGGCGGCACCCAGCTGCAGACGTGGCCCGGTGCCCACGGACGGCTGGGGCCACCTGCCGGATTCTCGAGAGGACTTGCCAGGTCTCGACGGCTGGTTGGGGGCTATCGGTATCTGCCTGCCAGGGCGTCGTGGGTGGCCTCTGCCCCTGTGGGTCGGTTGGCCATCTGCATCCGAGCTGGCTCGCCTGCCGCTTCCCTCCTCCCTCTTGTCCTGGCCTCCTGCTCAGTGAAGTGATCAATCAATCAATCCTCGTCCTCCTCCTCCTCCTCCTCCTCTTCCTCCTCCTCTCCCTCTTCCTCCTCCTCCTCCTCCTCCGCCTCCTTCTCCTACTCCTTATCCTCACTTCTGCCACGGTTGTGGGGCGTGCTCCATTTTTGGGATCTGGCGAGCCAGGACCAGAAATCCGCGACCGAGTTCACGTCGTAAATGTTCTTCCAGCCTATGCGGCCGATCTCGAAGGGGATGCTGCCCGCGAAGGCGAAGTTGGCGTTCTCCTCGATGTCGAACGAGATGGCGTAGTCCTGTCGGCGTGAAGGAAAAGGCAAGGGCTGGACACCAGGTCTTCCCCAGGACCAACTCTTCGTCATTTGTGGTACAGCCCTGGGGGCCTAGGGAGGGCTCTGGGACGGTTGAAACGGAGAAAAACGTCCAGGGCCCATGTCCTCCATGGCCGAATTTCCTTCATGGCGACCCTGAGAAATCGGCCCCCTGATCCCTTCAGGGGTGCTCGGACCATAACTTGGAGGGGAACCCAGTCGTGGCGACAAGCTCGAGAAGGGCGAACAATCGTGTAACAATCTCAGTCTTCGACCCTCGAATCCTTCGAACCTCGTGCCCGCTCAAGATCTGTCTCTGGACCCCTCAGGGTTCATCCTGATCTCCCCCCCCTCCCCCGCGGCCCCGAGACGGGCCACCTAGTTTGGCCTAAATTGAGAGGTGATCCCTGGCGCGTTCTTCTCGCCGCGCTGTCTCCTGGGAGTGCAGCTGCTCGGTCTTGAAGTGGCTCGTGGAGCCGACGGTGCCCAGGCAGAAGCAGGCGAACATCAGGATGACGATCGGCAGTGCCATGCACGCGCCGGCCTCCTGCAGCTCCTCTCCCGGGGTGCGGGGCGACTGGGGCACGAGTCGTCTTCGCCTCCTCCTCCTCCTCCTCCTCCTCCTCCTCCTCCTCCTCCTCCTCCTCCTCCTCCTCCTCCTCCTCCTCCCCCTCCTCCCCGTCTCCTCCCGCGTCTTCCTCCTCCCCTCCCTACTCCCCGTAATTACTCCCCCTCCCCCCTGGGGCACTTCGCCAGCTGATGCCTTCGCCAACGGTCGTCTTCGCCGAACGGCCGCCTTCGCCGGCGGTCGCCTTCGCCGGCGGTCTCGTCTGCGCCGGACGGGCAGACCCCGCCGGGCGAGTCGGGTGGGCGCGCCCCGAGCGAGCGGGTTGGGCTAGCGGGGTTCTGATGGCGGGAGGGGCCACGGGCGGGGCGGGCGGGCGGACCCGAACGGGCGGGAAATGAGACGGGGCGCGCGCGCGCGCTGGCAAACGACCACAGCGGCAGGCCAGCCCGATCAGCCATAGCTGGGGGAGCTCTGGCCCTCACCCCCCCTGGAGGAACCCATCGCATCGACGACCTGAGAGGGGCGTCGAAATCGAGGGGCCCCCCGGGGGGGTAAGGACCACAGCTCCCTCAGTTGTTGTGGCTGGCCTGCCAGATGTGCATCTCGGGCGGGCGCGCCCCGGCGGGCGGGTCCGGCGGCCAGACCCTGGCGGCTCGGGCGCACGGCCGGCGGAGACGACAGCCCTCGGAGGCGCTCGCGCGAAGCTGCCCGCGGGCCGAGGCGACCGTGGGCGGAGGCGGCCTGGTGAGGATACAGTCGGGGCGTTGACCTAAGGAACCCTAAATAAGGAACGAGGCACCTTTTTTCCATAAGTCAACCTTCGATTTCCGGTCGAAGACATAAGGAGAGCCCGAGGCAAGCTGTGAAACACTTAGGGAACGCGGAGCCCCTCCCCACCGACTGTACACTTCTCGATTTGTGCGTGCCATCCTTGCGCAGGGGCCATGCTAATCTTCTCTGTATCGTTCCAGAAGACGACTGCTGGCGAAGGCAGCCGCTGGGGAAGGCAGGGCGAAGACGGCCGCGGGTGGAGGCCTGCTGCTGGAGCTGGCGGTCCCCTTGGCGCCCCACCTCCAGACAGAGATCTCTCCGCGGTCCCCCAGGGAGGTCTCCATGGGGCCTCTGGCCCAGAAGCCTCGATCCTCAGCCTGTCTCCTGCCACCCTCCTCCGCTCCCACCCCATCCCGCCACTCTCCCCTCCTCACCCCCCCCTTCCGCCCCGCCCCGCCCCGTCCCCCTGCCCCCGCCCCCCCCCCCCCTCCAGGGGTTCCTTTTTCAGGAACTGCTTGATGTACTTCTTGGGAACCTTAACTTCGTACGGCTGGTCCGAGTCGTGCATGGCATTCGAGCTTGCCGTCGAGGACCGCGGATAAAGTTTGGTAGGCTGCTCTTCGACGTTAACTTCGACGTTAACGCTGGAACCCACGTCGCTCTCATCGTCCGCGGACTCCTGCATCGCACCCGAAGTCACCACGGCCTTGCGCCGTGGTCGTGGACGGTCGGCAACGTAATCCATTGATTGTTCAGTTGATGTGAAGTAGAAGTCAAGAGATTCTGTGGCCTCATCTGAGTGAAGGCCGTGCCTGCAAGCTCGCAGCATCGCCCTTCTCTCATAGAGAGGGCTGAACAAGCCCTCGTGATACCCACAGACAATCAGAGGAACCCGGCGCGACCCAAATTATGGTCTTCACCCTTCCGAGGCAATTCAGAACAGCTCTGAGCAACGCACAGCAATTCAATGCAAAACATTGCTTGGCATTGCTTAGTATTTCTTGGCAGTGCTTGGCATTGCTTTGCTTTGCTTTGCATTGCTGGGCGTTGCTTGACATTGCTTGGAATCGGTGCTTGGGACTGCTTTGCATTGCTCTGCACTGCTTGACATTGTTTGGCGTCGCTCTGTGTTGCCTGGCACTGCTTTGCCTTGCTTTGTGTGCCTTTGATTGGCATTGCAACGACCGGGGAACCCACGGACACGGACACCTTCTGGGGAGACCAAGGAACAAGGCCAAGACACACCGAGGCAAGACGACATGGAACACGACCGCGGAGCCGAGAAAAGGACCGGGGAGCCGCAGGAACAAGATGATTAGGGGAGCCCGAGCAGCGCCCGAGCAAAACCGAGACCAGGGAAGCGAACAAGGCCAAGGGCCGCCTCCCAATGGCGATCCCACGCGCACACGCTGTTTCACGATCCTAAGTGATGAAAGCTGCTAGTTCTCCGCCAGTTGGCTCGTCTCGTTTGGGCCCCTTGACCTGGACCTCTGCAGCGTCGCGCCCTTTTTCACGACGCGGGCCTGGAGCTCCTGCTCCGGGGCCCCAGGACCAGCCTCTCGCTGCGGGCCCCAAGCTGCGACGCACGTCGTGTCTGTTCACGCTACGCCTGGAGGTCCTGGCCCTGGGCCTCAAGGCCAACCCGCTATCGTGTCCAGAGGCGCTCTCTGACTAAGCCTCCGAGGCGGATCCCACCGCGGCGACGCGGAGGCCTCCCAAGAGGCCGAAGAGGTTCAAACAAACGCTCACAAAACTTGAGCCTCGACGCTGGCCCTCGGGGTGGCCGACCGCACACAGGCCTCGTGCTTCCTCAGGCAGTCGAGCAGCTTGTTCTCGACGGCCGCGATCTTGAGGAGGCAGTGGTCCACGACTCGGATGGTGTCGTCCGTGGCCTCGAGTTTTCCTATCACCTGGTGGAGACACACCTTCTCATCCTCGGTCTCCTCCCCCTCCTCATCCTTGTCTTCCTTTACCCTCCTTCCGAGATCTGCAAGCGTCGCGGGAAAGACGGCGGCCATCGTTCTTCTTCTTTCCCTACCTAGGCTCTGCCTAGAAGGGTTCTTACTCTCTGGGCTTAAAGGGGCCAGGCAGTGGAAAGCGCCCCAGGCGGTTCCCCCAGTATCCGCCCCGCGGTTCCCCCAGTTGCGCCCCCTGGGTTCACCCAGCTAAGCTAAGCTAAACTTAGCTTAGCTTTGCCTAGCCTAGCTTAGCTTAGCTTATCTCGTCTAGGTTTAGCCTAGCTTAGCTTAGCTTAGCTTAGCTTAGCTTAGCTTAACTTGGCTTAACTTAGTTTAGCTTAGCTTAGCTTAGCCTAGCATAGCTTAGCCTAGCGTAGCTTAGCTTAGCATAGCTGAGCTTACCTTCGCTCAGCTTAGCGCAGCTCCGCATTAGCACAGCATAGCATAGCATAATCAAGCATCGCATTGCATAGCTCAGCAGCATGGCATAGCATATCAGAGCGCATCATAGCATACCATAGCAAAGCATAGCAACACATAGCATAGCAACGCGCAACATAGCATAGCATAGCATAGCATAGCAAAAACAAACCCAATGCGACAGCGTAGATGTATATGTAGCTGTAGGTGTAGATGTGGATGTAGGTGTAGATGTAGATGTAGATGTAGGTGTAAATGTAGGTGTAGACGTAGATGTAGATGTGAGTCTCGCTGTTGATGTTTATGTAGATGTAGATGCAGGTGTAGATGTAAATGTAGCTGTCGGTGTAGATGTAGATGTTGCTTTCCTACATGCTCCAACTCCTAGGTAGGGTCGCACTGGGATAATTCAGCAGTTGTTGCACCGACAGGGTCTTGCTTCTTCCCTGAATGTTAGCCAGCGTGGACCCCACACAGTGTGTTTCTAGCAACATATAACTCCCTACCTAGGCTCTGCCTAGCAGGGTTCTTACTCTCTGGGCTTAAAAGGGGCCGGGCAGTGGAAAGCGCCCCGGGCGGTTCCCCCAGTATCCGCCCCGCGGTTCCCCCAGATACGTCCGCTTAGCTTAGCGTTGCTTATCTCATCTTAGCTTCGCCTAGCGTAACTTAGCTTAGCTTAGCTTAGCCTAGCTTAGCTTAGCTTAGCCTAGCTTAGCTCAGCTCAGCTTCGTTTAGCTTAGCTCAGCTTAGCCTAGCTTAGCGCAGCATTAGCATATCATAGCATAGCATAGCATGTCATAGCACAGCGCAGCATAGCATAGCGCAACATAGCATAGCATAACATAGCATAGCGCAGCATAGCATAGCATACCATAGCATATCATAGCATAGCTTAGGTTAGCACAGCGCACCATAGCATAGCATAGCATAGCATAGCACAGCGCAGCATATCATAGCATAGCATAGCATATCATAACATATCATAGCATCAAAGCAAAGGCAAAGCAACAGCAGCAACAGCAAAACAAAACACAAGCAACGCAAAGCAAAGCAAAGCAAACGCAACAACAAAGCAAAGGCAACGCAACAACAATGTGCGACAGGTGCCGAGCTAGCCTCGATGGTCGGACCGGAGCCCCTGCAAGCAGTGCTGAACAGCCTGCAGTTCTTGCAGGAGCCGCGAGCAGTGTTGAACCTAGTGCAAGCAGTGGTGAACAGCCTGCAGCACTTGCAGGAGCCGCGAGCAGTGCTGAACAGCCTGCTGTCGCTGGGTGCACCGCAAAGCAAGACAAAGCAAAACCCAGCATAGCATAGCATAGCATAGCATAGCATAGATTAGCATCACACAGCGCAGCATAGCATAGCATAGCGTAGCGTAGCGTAGCATAACTTACGACTAATATTGCTCTCCTCGGGGCTCCAACTCCTAGGGAGGGTCGCTCTGGGATAATGTGCAATATCGGTGGAACAACCCATGTTGTGCAATGGCTGCGGTGCAATCTATGATGTGCAATATGTATAGTGCAATATATGTGGCGCAACCTATGTTGTGTAATCTATGCTGTGTAATAAAACTGGTGCAACATGTGGTGCGACACGTGTGGTGTAAAATATGCTGCGCAAGCTACGTGGTGCAATCCATGTGGTGCACCCGATGTGATGCAATCGCTGTGATGCAATACGTGCGGTGCAACCTATACAGTGCACTAACCATATTGTGCGTTCTATATGGTGCACTGTATCTGGTGCAAAGCTGTGCGGTGCAGCTCACCACTACTCAGCAGCTTGAACTTGCCAACTCCACTTCCCGCGCAATCCTCCCGCCCACCCACCCGCAACTTGGTTAACACAACCCTTGCGGAAGCGATTGCGATGTGTGCTTGGTGTTGGCTGGTGCATCTCTGCGGCCGCGCTAGCCCGCGCATGCGCTCGTGCGCAGCGGCCAACTAGTTCGGCGCGAACGACGCGGCCGCGGTGGTGCTGACCGCTCGGCACATCCCAGCGGGCACTTCAGTGCGAGCTGGCGGCTTGGGCGGGCGCGGTATCATGACAACGACGACAGCGGTAGACACGATGATGATAATAGCGATGCTGGTGACGATGCTGACGGCGACGACGGCACGGCCAGCGACGGCGCCGACGCTGATCACGCCGACGACGATGACGGCGTCTTCGCGTCGGTGATGGAGGCTTGGGAAAGAGTTCGACATGCGCGCACGGCCGACGCGGGAGAGTGGCCCGCATTGTGTTATTTGACACGGACCGTGCCCCCCCCCCCCCCCCAGCACGCGCGCAAGGCCGTTCGAAGGATTTCGGCATGTGGCGCGAGACGCCCGCCTGGCATAATTTAAAGACACAATTGAAACATCAGTGGTTTCCGTAAGGATTCGCAAGAGCGCGAGGACATTTTTCTGTAGTTCTTTTTTGGTGTTCCCAACCATCCTGTGATGTTGAGTCCTCGTTTTGAAGAGACAGCGCCGCGCGTTCTCACTCCCCCTCCTCCTCCTCCTCCTCCTCCTCCTCTCCTCCTCCTCCCTCCTCCCTCCCTCCTTCCTCGCATGCCCATGTCGGCACACGCGTCACTCGGTTCGCGGCACCATACGGAGCTCCACCGAATGCCCCAATGGCCGCGTCCGCATGCGTCATCCCCGCCCACCGCATGCCCATGTCGGCACACCCCTCACACGGTTCGTGGCCCCATAGGGAGCTCCACCGAATGACCCAAGGGCCCCGTCCGCATGCGTCCTCCCCGCCCACCGCATGCCAATTTCGGTACACCCCTCACACGGTCATGACCCCATAGGGAGCTCCACCGAAGGCCCCAGTGACCGCGTCCGCATGCATCCTCCCCGCCCACCGCATGTCAATTTCGGTGCACCCCTCACACCTTTCGTGGCCCCATAGGGAGCTCCACCGAAGGCCCCAATGGCCGCGTCCGAATGCGCCCTCCCCGCCCACCGCATGTCAATTTCGGCACACCCCTCACACGGTTCGTGGCCCCATACGGAGCTCCACCGAATGCCACAATGGCCGCGCCCGCAAGCGCCCTCCGCGCCCACCGCATGCCCATTTCGGCACACCTCTCACACGGTTCGTGGCCCGATAAAAGCTCCACCGAATGACCCAGTGGCCGCGTCCGCATGCGTCCTCTCCGCTTACCGCGCGCCCATGTCGGCATACCCCTCACAAGGTCGTCGCCGTGCCGAAATGAAGAAATCGGGGCGGAGGGGGCCCAAGGTGGGGGAGACCAGTGCCGTGCCGAA
>CAUYUJ010018824.1:0-70000 GCA_963575745.1 Prorocentrum cordatum | reverse complement strand
GGGGCGCGCAGGGCGCGCCTGAGTTGCGCAGCACGTCGAACTCGACGTCGGGCGCAGCCGTATTTATATTCGGAGGCGACGAACGATCGATGGGAGGAGGGGGAGCCGAACACGGGGCGAAGGACGGGGTGAGGGAGGGAAACAATGAAGCCTCCAGGAGATGATGCAGCGCCGCGGGGGGAGGAGCAGGCGAGGGGCAGGCAGCAGCAGGAGCAGAGCTCAACGGAGCGAAGGAAGAGGCGGGGAACGGAGATACAGATGGCTCATTTCCGGCCACACCCTCAGAAGGAGATGATGGTGAGGCCAGTGGCGGTGCCGCCCTCTGGGTCGAAGGAGAGCGAGAAATCCCAGCCATCGGAGACACCGAGGGTGAGAGCGCGGTCGGAAGGCCCGTGGACATCGGTGACGAGGGTCGCCCCGGAGACGGCGGCGATGGCGGCGTCCAGCGGCGGGGAGACTCCAGCGTCCCAGGATTTCGTCCGACACGTGGCGACGTCGAGCCCGAACACGACAACGGGACTTGCGATCTAACGCCGACGGACAGGTGTCCTGAATCACGGCAACACTCGCGTGGCGACGGCGAGCCCGAACACGACAACGGGACTTGCATTCTAACGCCACAGGAGAGGTGGTCTTCTTCGAGGCATCCAGAACGCAGCGACGTGTAGCCCGAACATGACAACGGGACTTGCGATCTAACGCCAAGGCCCAGCTGTGGCGAAATGAGGCATCCAGCACTCGGCGACAGTGAGCCCGAACACGACAACGGGACTTGCGATCTAACGCCGAAGGGAGGCGACGAGGCTGAGGAACACCCAGTCGGCAACGTCACTGGCGAAGACGGCGTCACACATGAGCAGCGCGAAATCGGAGACGGCGACGAAAATGACGAACAGGTGGGCGCCATACGCGGAGCTCTCAAGGACATAGATGGTGATGGGGCCGCCCTCCGTGACGGTGGGGGGCGCGCCAGCGTCGGGGGCGCAGAGGTAGGCGGGAAGGGAGTCGCCGAAGTCGAAGGACAGGGAGTGCCAGCTGTGCCCACATCCGCGCCCACGTGGCTCCCAGACGCTGTTTCGAGCACATCAGCAGCAAAACGGTGTGGCGACATGGTGCGCCCGCTCCCCAAAGGAGACGGACGATTGGGGTCCTGACCACCATCGCAGGCATCGGAGTCCGACGGGATCGTGGCAATGGCTGTGGAGACGGTGTCCGAGTCGCTGTCCGAGGAAGATACCGCCGGCGTAAGTCGGGGTGGCGACACCGAAGAGGAAGACGAGGAAGAGCTGCGAATGAAGTAGTCCCGTCGGCCAAGTTGCTCGCGGTCGATCTCCGAGCACTTCAGCGGCGACGCGAGCTGCATCGCACGAACACCAGCGAGAGCACAGCTACGCAGCAGGCTCGGGGGCAGCGGCCACACGGGCGCCAGCCTCGCTTCGTTGTACATGTTGTACGCAGCAGCCATCGCAGAGTAGGTGGCCAGCGAAGGTGCAGATAAACCCCATCTGTCCATCCACGGCAACGGAATCGGTCTCGCTAGTGCTTGCCGAAGGGCACGGTGCATGACAGGGCACCTCGCGTAGTGCCTCAGCGAGTCGAGCTTGCCCAAACATCCGAATACGCAGTGCTTCTGGCCGTCGGGTGAGATGATTCGGGCCGAGGTCATCCAACCATCAGACCACGTGCGCAGGACGGCCATAGCCCATGAGCATGGGCAGCGGGCGAGGACGCTCTTGCACTCGTCCCAGTTGATGTTCGAAAGGAGGCCCGCAGATCTGCCAGCGAACTTCCTCAGGCGGGCCGAGAAGAGGTCGGTGATGGGCCTGCTCAGCATCGCGTAGGCCCGCAGCGCATCGTGAGCAGCTCTCTGAGGGCGAGGTCGAGGACGGTCGTCCGCTCGAAGTTCAGCCAGCGCAGCGTCAGCAGCACGTGCGCCAAAGGCGGCCAACGGGCCAGGCGGAGGGGTGCCAGCTGCGGCCAGAGCCAGATTCTCCACGAAGGCGGGGGCCAACCAGAAGGACGGGTACGGCTTGCCAGTCGCCAGCATGGACAAGGTGGCGTCGGTCGGGGCGGAGCGCACGTGGTTCCGCATCTGTTGGAGGAGCACGTCCCAGCTCGGGAAAGTGTGCACAGCAGCACGCGTGATGGTGGCGACGGCCAGGTGCCCCCACCGCGTGCAGCGCGGGCCGCCCCACTGCGCGATCTGCGTCCAGAAGTCGAGAGCGAAGGTGCCGAGCGGGATGCGGAACACCTGTGCGAGCGTCGCCAGCTCAGGCTGTAGCACTGCTGTCGGCGGCCAGCAAAATTGGGCCACGTAGGATATGGTCGTAACGGCACGTGTATTGTATAGTGTAGCGGAAAGGCTGGCGGGAGTGGTTCCCCGTCCAATGGCTTGGGCCCTCAGACGCAATTTGGCGACGGGATCGATCCAGCAAGTAGACGGCACGACAGCGGGACCTAGCCAGAGGCCCCGGTAGAGCAACTTCGGAGCCACCTCGAACGAGCTCCACTCGGGGACCACACGGGAGACCCAGTAGGAGACTGTGGCCGAGAGCTCGGGCGAGAACCTGTCAGACAACGGGACAATCTTGCATTTCGAGACCTTCAGGGCGAGGTTGGCCAGGTCCGAGGCCATCTGCATAACACGATACACATGTACTAGGTGCCGTATGGCCAATAAAGTGCCCCCAATGTCATCAGCACAGGCCCGAACCAGGCCAAGACCAGCGGCCTCAACACGGGAAGCCAGGTTAATCAAGAAGACAGCCGTACCTAACGCATCCAGAGTGCCCGATAAGGCACAACCCTGGATGATGCCGCTCTGGATCCAGAAGATATGAACTAGCGTGCCTAGGTGCGAGACGACCCCTTCCACCGACGCATAGAGGAACGTGACGAAGGACACGAAGGCATCAGGCAGCTTGAGGGCCCTAAGGGAGAGGATGAGGAAGTCCTGATTCAGAGACGGGAAGGCTTGGCCGAAGTCCAGGGAGTACAATAAAAGGTATATCAACAGAACCGTGAGGGACGACCGACATCTGGCGACTCGAAACGTCGAGCTCGAGGATGTTGTTGCCGAAATTCCTACCAGGTATAAATCCACGCTGGCATGGCGGGGCGAGGGCCACCAAGGCAGGACGGATCGCACGGTTGACGGTGGAGGAGATGAGCTTCAGGTCACAGTTCCTAAGGCCCAAGACTCTAACCTTGTCGGGGGAGCGAGAGCAGCTGCCATCGCGGAGCTCCAAGTCCGTGACATTTTTGGGCAGAAAAATCTGGATCGTGTCGCTAGTGTTCGCAAAGAGTTCTTGGCCACTGAGCACCCAACCAAGGGCGTCCCACAAGATGTCGGCACCCCACGAGGACGCAGCCCACGCAGCGTATGGCAGAGCATCAGGACCAGGAGCAGAGTGCTGGG
Source organism: Prorocentrum cordatum (assembly GCA_963575745.1). NCBI lineage: Eukaryota > Dinophyceae > Prorocentrales > Prorocentraceae > Prorocentrum > Prorocentrum cordatum. The sequence goes on along the minus strand of CAUYUJ010018824.1, from coordinate 66,582 downwards.
CAAACCGTATTGCTCGACGTAGCATATTTTTCGATGGCGGCGGCAGGTGTAGATCGGCAGGAAGGTCAGGAGCGAGGCGACGAAGGTAGGGGGCAGCAGCAGCAGCGTCCCACGGCTTTTTCTGGAAGACAGGGGCCCAGTGTTGCGTGAGCACTCGCAGGCGGTCCGAGGGCTCACCGACCGTAGAGCCATCTGGCGCGAGAACAGCTGAGAGCGAGATCCTGCGATTGAGAGGGGACCGCAGACGAGCGCGCCGCTCAAGAGCACGAGCCTGGGCACGAACCTGGGCGCGGTCACCTTCACGCCGTCTGCGCTCTTCAAGTTCTGTCTTCGCGGTCTCGGCAGCCTCAGTCTGGACCTGGTCGACCCAGGCCTGGAAGGACGGCGGGTGGCGGAGCTCGACCCTCCCGTTGGCAATCAAGATCATGTCAATGGCCAGGGGATGGGAGTCCTGGAGCCTGGAAGCCATACGCAGGTCTTGCCTCCAGACAACTCGGGCTAGAGCACGAGCAAGCAGCAGGCAGGTGTGCGGGTGGTGCGGCCTGTCCCGAAAGAGGGCGCCCCTGGTCTCCGCAGCCGAAATCCTCAGAAGCTCCTTGTACTTTTCTAACTTGAACGGGGGCGACATGGAGTCCCACGGAACATCAGTACACAGCCCTTCCAGACGCCTCTTGAAACCTGGGTCCGAGAACAGGTGTTTGGGTATGGGGCGAGACTCCACAGGTCGAGGTGGGCGGCAGGCAAGCGAGACAACAACAGCAGCATGGTCAGAGATCTTTTTGTCGAAGACAGCCGCCGGTGTGTCGAGCGTGCCGATCTGGACATACAGCTGGCAGATCTGCCGGCCCGTGAGCGAGCAGAAGACGCGGTCGATCGTCGCGCACGAGTCGTTGAACTTCTCGTAGTGCGTAGGGTCCTCGCACGCAATCTCGGTCAGGAGGGCGAGAGCCTGGCGCCGCTTGGGAGCCTGCACGTGGTGGCACTTCGACTGCTTGCGCACTGCCGCCGAAGGGGCAGCGAGCGCCAAAGCCTCATGCGTGGCAAAATTGAAGTCCCCGAGGACAAAGGTGGTGTACATGTCGGGGTCGTCAGCAGCCGCGCGCTGCGATACTCGTATCGCGGCAGCCACTTCACGAACTTGCTGGGCGGACAGATCATGATTGTGAACGTTGAAGATGTCGAGCGTGCGGCAGTCATCCCATACCCGGACTAGCATCGCTCGGCCTGGCACCAAGATAGTTGAGGATGTCATCGGCAAGGTGGACCCTTGACGAGCCAGCGGCGGAAGAACCACAGCGACCCCACCACGCCGATGCCCGTCATCCGCGTCTGTGATGAAGCTGGAGTGGATCGCGAGGCCCGACGCGATCGAGTTGAAGAACGAGACGAGCTGGAAGTGGTCCTGGTGCACCTCCTGCAGCGCGATGACCGTGGAGAGGGGACGTAGACGGAGAACGCACTTCCTCTTCAGAATGGCCTTGTCCCCGCCAGCCTGAAGAAGTGCACGAGAGTTCCAGGTAGCTATCCGAAACGGTGACGCCGCGGACCCTGGCGGCGGCGCTGGAAGATGAAATAGCCCAGCAGCGCTAAAGGCACCACTGGCTAGGGTCGGTCGGGTGCGTGAGCTCCTTGACCGCATTGCGGAGGGTGTCGATGGCCATGGCATGCTTGGCGAGCTGCGTCGAGTCCCAGTAGATCTTGGGCGGGGTGTCGCCGTGGAAGACGTCGACGTGCATGATCTTGTCCCAGCCGATCGAGAGGACGCCGTGCTCGCGGTCGGAGTAGAAGCGCTTGCCAGGGTACTGCAGCTCCACGATCGCTCTGGCCTTGCGAAGCGTGACCTCGGTCTTGATACGTTTGGGCGACTTGTCGGGGCCCAGGTGCAATCGGCAGCGCTCGGCACCAGGGGGGTCGACCCAGAACTCCTTCCAGCCGTCGGGGCCCTTGAGGAGCGACGTGGCCTTGTGGGCACGGCGCGAGGCAATGGTGGTCGAGCCCGTGAAGCAAATCTCGAACCTCCTGGCAGGAGACTCGCCTTTCTGCTTGATCTCGTACTGTTCGTCCTCAAAGCCAATCTCGCCGAGCCAGGGGCGCAGCGAAGAGACCACTGAGGCCAAGGTAGTAGGGCGCTGTGACACAGCAACAACAATCGTGGTGTCCTCCTCGCGGTCGAAGGACGTGGGGGCAGCGAGCTGCTTCCTGGGAGTCTGCTCGGCGATGGCCATCTGGCGACGGAGTTCGGCAAGCTGGTCTTGAAGATCATGAATGGACTTGTCGTGGGCGTCAGCACGGCCCTCAAGCGCGGAGAGGCAGCGCTTCTGCTCGTCGAGCTGAGCCTGCAGGCGCCTGTTGAGGGAGTCGAGCCTGGGCGCGATCGCCGTCTGGACCTGGCCCTCAATGGCGCTGGACTGCTTGGCCACCTCGCTCTGCATGGAGGACAGCATCTTAAGTAACGTGTTGTGGTTGGACGTGATGGTCTTGGCGACAGACTCGGACACCTCGGTGGTGATGGTGTCCCGCATGGAGGCGAATTCCTCTCTGCACAATTGCCGGAGAAAGTCACCATCGTCTTCATCATCATCCAGAAGAGAAGCAACAGGAGCCTCGCCGTCGGCCGACGCGAGGGCTTGCCGCTTGCGCTGCACGAAACGGCCCGCACCCTTGCCCTTGCCAGTGCGCTCGCTGTCGGGGAAGGTGGGCATGGCCTCGAGCTCGGCAAGAATCTGGCGCTCCTGGGTACTGGCAGGCCCAGCTGGGACCGCATCTGCCATCAGAAGCACAGAAAACGAAAGTGTCCGCCAGCCTTTGACAGCTGGATGGCCCTGGGGGAAGGGCTGCCTCACTCAAAACGGGCCTGTCCCGAACTTGAGCCAAAATGGCAACGGAGGAGGATGCGGAGGAGGAGGAGGAGGATGAGAAGGAGGAAGAAGAGGAGGAGGAAGGAGGCCTGCGACGCGCCGCTCCTGTCGGCATCGCAACATGAGGGCACCACGCTCAGGAACACGTCCTTCGTCGACGACCTCACCGACTAGAACTCGACGGAAGCTGCTAGCGACCTCCTCGAGGTCACCCGACCTTCGGCCACCAGACTCTGCACCGCAGCTTACCAACACGGACTTAAGCCGCCCCCCCGACAAGACCACGGCCATTTTCATACACTACGGAAGCGGAGCCAGAAAGGAACGACAGAAGATCGCCACAGACAAGATCCGATCCATCGAGCTCGAGGGTCTCCGCATCAAGGTACAGTTCGTGAAGCAACAGAAAACTCCAGGCACCATCATCACAGCCGGCGGCGTCCTGGGCCCCGAGGTCTGCCTGAGGGTCAACCGCACATCGGGAGCAGCAAGGCCACTCGAGAAACATATCCTCCGCCGCAAGAAGATCTCGCAGAATGCCAAGTTGAAATATATCCATGCGCTCTCGACCTCGTCGCTAGCATGCAACCATCACGTCTGGAACGGCCTCACTACGAAGGACCACGACCACACCGCCTCGCAGTACATGGGACCCTACCGCGTCGCGGCCAGGCTGCCCGAGACCAATAACCCCGAGAAACACATCACGCTGAAGGAGGCCGTCGCGAAGACTGGAGTGCCCGACTTCGACACCCACCAAACGGCAGCACGACTACGTCACTTACCTCGTCTGCTTCAACACGGACCTGCCGCCTTGCTCCAGCTACTCGACGGCCAGCGGCAACGGACGGGCACCTGGAGCTACCAGCTGAAGCAACACTTCGCCTTCCTCCGCAAGTACCTGAACCCAGACAAGTGGCCCGATAAGGGCAGGCAGGACGGCGACATCATCGCATGGGCACGGAAACGACCCAAGGAGTTTACCAACGCGGCAAAGCTGCGATCAAGGCCTTCATCTGCCACACCCGCGACCAAGCCCAAAACGAGGTACTCACCAAGGACCTCAAGATGCACCCGGCCTCTCCGAGCGAGCACAGCGACCGCCGACGATACTAGCCCTCAGAACTACGTCTGCTACGTATGCTGGCGGACCACCAAGACGAAGCAGGGTATGGCAGTGCACATGGGCTGGGAGCACAACGATCTCACGAACCCACAGCTTTGGGCAACAAGCACGGCCTGCCGAAACTGCCAGATGGAGTTCCACAGCTTCTCGCGCCTCGTCAAACACTTGACCTTGGCGCACCGCTGCCGCAGGTCCTGGTACGTCTGGTACTGCATGACGCAGGAGCCCCTGACCGAGCAGCAGATCACCGACCACTGTGAGGCCATCGCTACGACAACGACAGCCAACAAAAAGCAAGGACGACCAGCAACCTACAACCAAGTCCCCGCCTACAAAACGGACGTTACGCCACTACCGTTGCTGGACACCTGTCGCGCCGAAGGTCTACGCTACCATACAGGCCGAGAGCACACAACCGACCACGACAGCACAGCCCGACGCAGCAGACCGACAGGCAATCGTATTTACCACCGACCGACCGAGCGTGCCAGGTGACCTCCAGCAGATGATGGCCACCTGTACGATCACATCCATGGGCGGAATGGACTACACCACGGTCGACACCATCCCCTACGGGGAAGCGACAGCATCCGGCGACGGTCTGGACCAAGTCCGCACCAAAATGCAGCATGGCAATATTGCAGCGGTAGATGCTGAGATTCCGAGACGCACATGGTACGACTACGATCCGACAGACGGTGCAGCATACTCTGCTATGAAATGCATCGCACGTGGTGCACTCTGGGGAAGAGCCGACATCTCCGAGAAGGTCGCAAACGAGATCCACAACGCCAACACCGTGACCAAACTAATGCTCGCTATAATACATGCCGCTGCCGACATGAACATCCCGCTTGTTGCCGTCCACAAGCAACCGTCAGACCATCGCGCTGAAGGGTTTACTTGCCGGGAGCTCCCCGAGACGCAGCACATCGCCACGCACCCGTCGGTGCACAGCAGCACGGCCACGCACTACTAGTCAGGGAAGGTCAAGATCAGTTTGACTGCTACCTTTTCCATCGAGGCATCACCCATGAATGAGGCAGGCGCCGACGACGTTGACGCAGTGGCCGCCGAAACGCTTAACATCATGAACATCACCAAATGGGGACTCAAAGCGTCTAGTGCCGTCACAGATGCCGCCATGACTGCTACGTGTGACGCCCATGGCGTGATCTCAGAGGCCGCCTCGACGACAGCCTGGACCCCAGAGCGGAGTGGAGGACCGTCGGGTTCCTCGACGGGAGGCTCGCAGCCCCGAGGGGCCGAAGGGCGAGCCTCTTGTCCCCCGATTACCACGCGGGAGGGCGCAGAGCCAGCCTGGCTCCCAACGCTGAGACCGCCTGAGACCGCTACGCGGAAGTCGGGCCTGTCCCCCTAACGGGGGATTTTGGACGAAAAATAAGAATAGCTAAACACACCCTAAAATTGTCAAAAATGATCAAGAAATCCTCCCCAGACTATGTTTAGACTATATTCGAATATCCCTCCTGTAGAGGGACAGGCCCGACTTAACGCTACGCGTGACGCCCACGACGTGATCTCAGGGATCGCCTCGCCGACAGCCTGGACCCCAGAGCGACGAGGAGGAGCGCCGTGCTCCTCGACGGCGGGCTCGCAGTTCCGAGAGGCCAAAAGGCGAGCCTCTCGCCCCCCCGCGCACCGTGCGGGATGGCGCTGGGCCGGCCCGGCTCCCAGCGCTCGGACCGCCAGAGGAGGTCTGGGGGCCCCCGTGGCCGCCCCGCCGCAAGGAAGAGAAGGGCTGGGGGCCGCCAAGCTGCCCGGTCGCAGAGTGGAGGAGGTCTGGGGGCCAAGCGGCCGCCCAGCCGCAACGACGTGGAGCAGAACTCGTTCGGCACCCGCAAGTGCGTGCTCGGGTGAGAGCGGCAACGGTCGGACTCGGCCGCAGGGCCGATACTGAGGAGCGGCTGAAAGGAGGAGGAGGAGGAGGAGGAGGAGGAGGAGGAGGAGGAGGAGGGGGACTCGCCCCCCCTCACTAAAAGGCCTTCCGAAACGGCTCCCAGGACCCCACCCCGCTCCCGGGGTCCCTGCTGGCCACTTCTTCGAGCCGCGTCCGGCCTTGGCGACGAGAGCCTGTGCAGAAGCTCCAAAGTCCTCCCAAGCGACGACGTCGAAAACGTCGGCGACGCCGACGAGCCTGGGGAGCACCGGGGACCCGTACACGTCGTTCATTTCTAGTCGTGCTCGTTTCTAATTGTGCTCGTTTCTAATCGTTCCTGGCCCCCCGGTGGCCAAGAAGAGGCCCAGGATAGAACCATTAGAAATGAAAGGATCTTGGCCCCCCGAAAAACAAAGAACCCTCGAAGAACTAGACATGAATAATGTGTACCCCTGAAGACGTGATCTCATAGCGTGGAGCCACCAATTTTCCATCCCGAGTGATTTTTTTGGTCGGCTCTCGGGCACGGTCCGGGCGCCAAGAGGCCGAAGGCTGCCAACGGCCCTCCGCCGAGCTTTTCTGCCGCGGCGCGGGGAGGTCTGGGAGGAGGTGGGAGCGGATGAAGAAAGGGGGGGCTAAAACGGAGGAGGAGGGGTGAGAGAGGAGGAGGAGGAGGAGGAGGAGGAGGAGGAGGAGGAGGAGGAGGAGGAGGAGGAGGAGGAGGAGGAGGAGGAGGAGGAGGAGGAGGAGGAGGACGAGGAGGAGGAGGAGGAGGAGGAGGAGGAGGAGGAGGACAAGGAGGAGGCGGAGGCGGAGGAGGAGGCGGAGGCGGAGGAGGGGGAGGAGGAGGAGGAGGAGGCGGAGGAGGAGGAGGCGGAGGCGGAGGAGGAGAAAGGAGGAGGGAGGGAGGAGGAGGAGGGATCTCCTGCTCCACAGCCTCGGGCCGGCTCGGGGGCCGCAGGCGACGGCGTCGCGCGGCCGCGGCCCGTCCGCCTCGAGAGCCAGAGCAACGGCTCCTGATAGTGCTTGCGATGATCATGGTTATGCTTCTGCTGGTGATGGCGACGATGACGAGGAGGATGACGACGACGGCGGTGATGCTGGTGCTGCTGATGAGCATGGTGGCGATGATGAGGCTGAAAGTAGTGGCCAAACTGATGATGCTGGTGATGATGATGATGATGATAAGTATGCTGAAGCTGCTGATGATGTTGATTATCATGATGCCGATGGCGATGCAGGTGCGAATGCTGCTGCTGATGATGACGACGATGACGATGGTGATGGTGATGATGATGATGCTGATGATGGTAATACGGCTGATGATGTTGATGGTGGTGCTGAGGATGATGATGATTAGGGTGATGATGGTTACGACTATGCTGATCATGCTGATGATGACGACGACTATGATGCTGCTGATGCTGATAATGGTAGCAACGAAACTAATGTCAATGATGCCGATACCTTTTGTGATGATGATGATGCCGCGGATGGTGATGCTGATGACGCTGCTGATGCTGATAATGATGCTGATGCTGATGCTGCTGATTATGCTGATGCTAATGGTGCTATTTATGCTGATGAGGTTGATGCTGAGGTTGATGAGGATGCTGCTGATGATGATGATGATCATGATGATGATGATGATGCTGATGATTCTGATGATGGTGGTGGCGGTGGTGATGATGGTGCTGCTGCTGATAACAATGATGATGCTGATGATGCTGCTCCTGCTGCTGCTGCTGCTGATGCTGATGATGATGATGATTTTTCCTCGACGTCAGGACCAACATCTGATAAAAAAGATGTGGCGTACAGTGACTCCAAACTTAAAGATCCGTCGCAAAGGGCCAACTGTCTCGTACTGCCCCGCGTGGGCCAAGCTGCCAGGGTGCTGCGCAGAGGGGCCTCCTGCGCAGCGCGTGCCAAGCAACGTCTCGGGTATGCTAGCTGAAAAGATATTCGGCCGCCTCATCCTCGGCGATTGTATCGAACTCAGGTGGGACCTCCACCTCGCATAGCTCCTCCGCATGTGCTGGCACGGCAGGGGGGGGGGGGGGTGGAAGCACGTCGGAGGCGGGAGGGTACGTGACCGTGACCGTGCTACTGCTGGCAGGGAGGGCTTCGCCTCGGACAAAAATGACACGGCGCTGGATAGTACCATCTCCGCTTATGCTTGCATTGTGCCGTGCAGGCTCGCTCTGGCAGAAAAGGGGGTTCACTGCTCGAGCGTCTCCAGCCAGTGGCCGACCTCCTCCTCGAGCCAGCCTGCTGGGGCCGCGCCTCTGTGGTGGACCGCTTGGCCCTCGGCCTCGAGGGTGCGGCTGATCAGGACTCGGCCCTCCCACGTAGGCGCGCCGATCGCCAGCTTCGTCTTGGTGTCGTCGTAGCGCTTCTCCAGACGCACAAAGGGGACGACGACGAGGGGATCTTCCTTGCAGATCTCCGCTTCCGCCTCGATGTCCTCGGGCTCCGCTCGGAGCAAGTGGTTCTGAATGGCGCCCTTCATAGAGCCGCCCACGTCGCATTTGTGCAGTCCTTCCAAGGCCGCCATCGCGAGGGACGGAGCTGGCGACCCTATCTCCTGCAGGCGTTTCTTGTCCTCTGGGGTGCCGCTCTTCCTGAGCTCCTGCGTGGTGGCTATGCTCACTGGGTGCTCGTTGCTCATCGTGTACCTGTTGATGCTGCAAGTCAGCCTGGTCTTGAACGTCGTCCGGAGCAGCAGCTTCAGGTCGGTCTTTGTGTCCTTCTCGCCGATCTCTCCCTCTTCCACCTCGATGGGCGTGGCTGCTGGCATGGCTGCCCCCCCTTCCTCGGCTGGTGTTCGTGGTGATCGCGATCGCCTCTGCGGCGGCGGCGGCGGGCCTGGCGGACGTGAAGCCTTTGTCGCCTTCTGGCCTGGCGCGGCGCTGGAGGCGGTGCCAGAGCCCTTCGAGCCCTGGGGGGAGTCCAGCTGGGGTCGCCACGACGCTCTCTGCTTGGGCGTCGTCCCCTGGCCCAGGAGGTAGTGCAGGAAGAGTAGGCGTAGAGGAAACAGTAGCCACTCGAAGTGACCGCGTAGGTGTTGCATATGCTGCTGCTGGGCGCTGTGCCGCTCGCAGCCGTCGAAGTGGTCGGTGTCTAGGTCTGCTGCGAGGGTCGCTGCCCACGGTGTGTTCCACCGACTGACGAATGGCTGCGCGTGCAGCAGGGGTGTCCTCGATGGCAGGCGATGGGCGGCAGCTGGGTGGCGCGGGGCGCGGCGGGGGAGCACTCGGAGTGGCCGAGCGCGCGGTAAGCCTTCTGACGACAGGCTTGAGCATGGAACCCGATGGCGACGGTGGGACATGTCCCAGGACGTGAGCTCGAAGTTTTTGCTGATCATGGTATTCATGCTGGCATGCGTGGTCCAAAGCGTAGTCCCGTAGAGGGCATGTAGTACATGTGGCTGGGATCCAGGGGTATACATGATGAGTAAGTTCTGGAATGCATCTGCCTGCTTGCCATGCTCGTCGTAAATGTCTAACTGCATGATCTTGATTTGGAAACGTAGTTTGGCACACACTATATTTGTTGTCGATCTGTAGGGTAGTCAATACCGCTGGCATGCCGTGTCCTAGGCTCTTAGCTTTAGTTTGATGTGTGGCGAGCTGTTTGAGCGTCCCGAACCGTTTCTGGCATGGCTCGATGTTGCACACGAAGGGGCGGTTCGTCTCGTCGTCTGTGTCCGTCTCGTCGTATGTTGCCGCCGAGGGGAGAGAGGAGGTGATCACGCTGGCCTCGGGGGGAGCCCACTGAGTCGTCCAATAGGAAGCCCTGAGAGCCCGAACGTCGCAATTTAGGAAGGCCTCTCGAACCCACTCGTCACCCCACAAGTTTTTAACAACTCGAGGTTGCCACGCTTCGTGAAAGCTCTCGCCGGTCGTGTGGGGCGACAGGCACAGCAAATCGTCCGCGAGCTGTGTGGCCCACGGGTGCACGTTCGGGTCTGCGGAGATCTCGCCCTGCGAATTGAGGGTGCCAGCGCTGACGGGGCGGTTGCTTATGTCCGCCTGCTGCTCGAACTCGCATCTTCCAAAAAAAAGAAACGAGAAAGTGGCCATGATGTGTGTGCGATCGAATTATGCTCTGCCACCAACTGAGCCTGCGCACGAGTAGCCCAATGGCAGTCGGTGCAACTTGCCATTCAAGAAACACTTGGCGGGGAGACAATGATCGATGATTGTTGTGCTCATCCTCCTGATGTGCCGCTCCTCTCATCATTGATCGTAGTTTGCGGGCCAGCGAACTGTCGAGTCTGTGGAGCTCTCTAGGGGGCAACACGTAGCTTTCGAGGCCAGACCAAGCCCTCCCCGCGACGTTGGACACGATCGCGAGCCGTTTAGCTTTCCAGGGACCTCCAGAGAACCAATAGTCGCCCAGACGGCACCACCCGATCTTACCAGATTGTATGCGGGCCTCGACTTCACGACGATTACTGTTGGCAACATGTACATATCCTCCGAGATGAATCAAGTCCTGGACTGCGTTCCCAGAGATATTCCGTTCGGCCTCCTTCGTAGCCCCGTGAGTGCCCAGTGAGACCAGGATGTCCTGCTTACTGATGTTCTGTGCGTAGCCGCCAGCCTCGAGGGCCTGGGAGAGCGCGTTGTTGTCGATCTTATCAATCTGCAGCGCCTGGAGGGCCGTGCCGTCTGGCACCAAGAGGATCTTAACTAGATCGTCAATGAAAGCTCCAAGATTCGCATCAAACTCTTCACCAGTGAAAGGGCATTGTACCTGGAACGGGTTACCCTGGACCTGTGCCATCTCCTGGGGCCACTGCTTAACTAATGGATAAAATGACTCCATGAAAAGTTCAGGCTCGTTTGAGTCGCCCATCCTCCCTCCCGTCCCTGGTCGAAGAGCTATGCTGGCATCAGACGCCTGCATCAATGCTACAGCCTCGTGTCGGTGCTGCTCAAGGAGGGGGTGTACATGCTCATCTTCGCATCGAAGTGTGTGGGCGGCAACCAGTCGCTCGTGGGAGCCTGTCGCGAATGCGTTCCGCATGTCGTATGACTTAGCGGGAAAAGACATTCTGGCGGATCTCATCTTCCATATCAAAAGCTTAGCAATGAGCATGAGTGGTTCGCGACGGCGGGAATGAATGCCTCCATAGGCCCACGGCGGTGGATCGAATTGGGTTCCATACTGAATGAGTCCTATCCTAAGATACAATCGCCAAAAACGGTCGAAGCAGTGAAGTAAACGTACGCATGCATGAATGTCCTGAATTACGTTGCCAGTTTTTTTTTTTTTTTTTTTTTTTTTTTTTTTTTTTTTTTTTTTTTTTTTTTTTTTTTTTTTTTTTTTTTTTTTTTTTTTTTTTTTGTTTGTGTGTTTTTTTTTCTCCTCTCTCTGATGGCGACCGCCTGGCTGGTGAACGCCTGGGCGGGCAGAGATCCACATCGGTGAACATGAGCAAGCAATGTGACGAAGGTCTGGATGATGGTGGAGCTGGCGTCGTAGTCGATCACGAGCTTCCGTCGACTGGGTTGGTGGGCCCGCTCGGCGAGCGGGTCCGCGTATTGATAGTCGGCGGTGTCATGTCCCATCCCTGCCCGTTGAACTCCAGGTCGCGTCAGATACTGCGGGGCGAGGGGCATGATGGTGAGTTCGATGGGCCATGCCCAAGGTGGATTGTAGCGCCTCCGTTTCTCCCTCCACAATCGTGTCTGCAAATGATCGAGCTCCTCCGCTGCCGTCTCAATATCATGGAGCTCAGGGGCGCCGATGTGCCCCCCCCACTGGTTGAATGTCGTTCGGTTGGGCAAGTAGTCGTGGAATAGCTGTCGGGTCATCGATATACATACTGACGTAGGCGGGCGTAGCAGAGAGTCCCCCCTGGACGGCTGGCTGGGCAAGGGCGTCGGCGTATTCGGCTGCGGTGGGACGTGTGGATGGCAGTGCTAGGTATGATCGTCGTCCTGGTCCCGTCCGTCGTCCCGCTCGGATGTACGTGAGATATGCAACTCGGGAGAGGTCGCGAGTGGCCCACGCGTCGCGGATGTCCTGGTCGAGGCTGACTTTCCACCAGTGATCCATCCATGTTGGTGTGCTCGTAGGCGCCGTTGGATCTCGCGTAGGGTTGCATGATTGAACGGTAGTCGTCGGGCTCGACAGCCAGCGCGTTCTTTAAGCAGACGGAGTCGTTCAAGTCGAGCTTGTTGATACCATTGTGGTTGTCCTCCTTCCTTTGTGTAGTGCTTGCGGCCGCATTCACGAATGATATGAGCGATTGGAGCGTTGTGTCGGGTCGGAAACTGATCCACCTTGACAACTCGGAGGACCTCCTTATGTTTGCCGATCTCGGCGTAGACGCCATTGAGAACAGAAACACGGTGGGCGCCCGTCTGGAGCCCGGCAGCGAGGAGGCCGAAGTCCCAGCGAATGTTGTTGTTCGTGATATTGACGCCGCTGACAAGCATCTTGATCTGCATAATCATGGGGGCGTGGTCGGCAACGTGTAGTCGGCTACGTAGCTTGGTGTGGAATTTCCAATTCAGCTTCACGTATTTCACGATCTCCATAAGGTTGTCGTAGCCGATGAAGTAGTCGATGCGTGATCTTGCTTTGCTAGGCCCGTAGTAGGTGTTGCCGACGTCGATGTGCGTGTTGATGGCCGTCAGCTGGTGAGTCAAGAGCTGGTCGTGAATAAAGCGTCCGAACTCGGTCTCGTCGCTGGCGTGGTAGCTGCCGATCGCGTTGTCGGTGTGGAGATGTCGTGATCGTCGTCCTAGTCCTTGGTTGAGGTCCGTAACGTAAACAGGATAGGCGTGACGCGAGCGGGAGTGGCGGTAAGTGTCTGCAATACCCAGCTCCATAGTCGTCGGCACCCTGCTTTCCAGTGTTGGTGATGACCTGCTCCGTTCGGTCGTGGTGGGAAATACGCAGCGATGAGTCGAAGACGGAGCTGGCCTCGGTGCAGCTCGACTGCGCCTGCGCGGCCCCGTAGGTCGGGTTGTAGGGGGTGCAGTACTTTGACGATGTCTATCTTGCGGAAGTGGCGCTTGGATACTGCGATGCTGCAGCCTGCTGAGCTGTTTGTGTGGGCCCCACGGCCCAAGCCGAAGTGGACCCATGTATGGTGGAGGCTGTCCTCGAGATGGTGCGGGGCGTCGGTGGTGCGTTGTCGTATCTTGGTGCCTACGTACATCATAATCTGAATGGCACGGCATGTGTCGGATATGTGGTCGAGACGCCCTGGAACTCCCTTAAGCGAGAACGGGTTCCATCCAAGTATCGTGATGGCCTTCGTCGTGGCGTGATGTGGGCGTACGTCGGGGTCGGGGCGGCGTGGGGGTGGGCTAGCAGTCTCGCTATGATGAAGAGACGGAGCCCCCCCCATTTCCAGGAATCACATTCGGAGGAGGTTGGGGAATGGCAGGCGGTGAGGCGTCGGAAGAGAAGTAGGTGGGTCGTCGGGCTGGAAATTGATGATCAGGTCGTTCGTCCCCAGGGTCCCGTTCATGTCGAAACCCAAGTCCAGGTGGCAATTCAAGGTCCGCATGCAATTGTTCCGCTGGTGGCAATTCAGGGTCAGCGTGGTGTAATCCTGCAAGTGCTGGCCCTCTATGTCCGTGCTGATGTTGAAATTGATGCTCAGCGTCCAGCAATTCAGGGTCAGCGTGATGTAATCCTGCATGTGCTGGCCCTCTATGTTCGAGATGAAGTTGAACTTGTTGCTCCGAATCCAGTGGTTCTTCGCGTACTGGATGTGGAGGTGGTGGTGATGCTGGGGTCGGGGCTGGGTGGCGGCTGTAGCGTGGGACTCTTGGTGGTGGTGGTGGGGCATGTCGGTCCCATACTGCAGCATCGGCATCATCGTCTGGCTGATGGTCAGGTGCTCTTCCATGCGCTCGTCCGTATTCATGATGTCAGCGAGCGAGTCCTGCGTGCTCAGCAGGTGCGCGGCGCCCGCGCCCTGGAGCACAACCTGGGCGGCATGGCGGTGTGCGGGGTATCGTCTATGAGGCCCCCTGCCTTTCGGGCAAGGCGAGAGGGCGGTGGCTGGAGGCCGCTGCTCCTTCGATGGCCTGAGCCTCGGCGGCCTTAAAACTTGTATGCGCTTCTCGACTTGTGCGTGTCATCCTTGCGCAGGGGCCATGCTAATCTTTTCTGTATCGTTCCAATTTTAACGGACGATCCCCGAAGGGAATCCGATGATGATGATGATGATGATGATGATGCTGATGATGATGATGCTGATGATGGTGGTTTCATATTTGTGTCCAAGTCCCTGCGTTTTTGGCCTTCCAGGAAGAGCATGGTCCCAAGTGCAAAGCTTGGGGAGCAGGGATTCCCCCCTATGCCCCTCCCACAAAGCCCCCCCGTGCCCGTTCGAGCGCGGTGGCGGAATCGCTGGGCAGCGCAACTTGATATTCACAGCGATGAAATCCCACCAGCCCTGTAGGGCGTAGGTGGTCTAGCGCATCTCCTCCTTCACCCCTCCCTCTTCCCCCTCGGGGAAAGGCTTATCACCGTTCCCTATGACTAAGCACCCCCTCCCCCACCCGGCCGGCAGCGAACCCGGAACCATGCGCACACAATGCGCCCCCCCCACCATCTCTTTCAACAAACAACACAGAGTGGACATTGCGGGGCCCACCCTGGCAGCACCCTCCACAACCCCTGTCAAAACACAGTACGAAGTGCACAGTTCCGCCACATCTGGACAGTGCGCTGGCGCCCCGTGAGCACGTTGTATGGTTTTCTGACAGGGATGGCGGGGCACCCATAGTGAAGCTGCTTGTGCGGGACCACCATCCGTGTCAAAAACAAGGCAAAGTGCACGTTGCGACGTCGTGGGTATTGTGCAGGCCACCCGCGATCACTTTGTATTGTTTTTTGACAGGGACGGCGGTGGTGCCCGCATGATGGTGCTTGCTGTGCGCAGGCCCAGAACAATGCTGACGCCCCCACATCAACATCTGGACTATGCGGATGGGGGTCATCAGCTTTTTTTTTGAGCCCGCGGCGAGCGTCGCGCACCTTGCGTCCGCTTTGGTTCCCAGTGGCTGTCCGTCCAGTGGCGACACCTGGCTATGCCGAGACTCGGATGCCACTTATGTGGTGGGAGGGCGGGTGTGAGTGAGCTAGACGGCTTGCGTGCGGAGAAGGTGCCTTGACCTCTCCTCCATACCCCCTCTCCTGGACCTGGAGGGGTCCCCTCTCGAGGGGTTAGAGCGTCCAAGATGGTCCAAGATGGCTCAAGATATCGCGAGATGCCTCAAGATGGCTCCTAAAATGCTCCAAGAAGCCCAAGAGGCCCAAGACCGCTCCAAAACGGCTCCGAGTGGTCACGGAACGCCCCGAGGAGGCCGCCAAGATGCCCAAATCTTCCAAACACCTAAGGACAATATCCATGATGTTTGTGTTCTCGCCTTTTCGCTTTCGATGGCCTTCCGAGGCCTCAAGATGGCTCCAAGAGGGCCCAATAGGGGCCCAAGAGAGCCCCAAGAGCTCTCCAACAGCGCCCCAAGAGGGGCCCAAGCGGCGACTTTTGGGGCTTCCGAGGGGGGGACCCTGATTGAACATCCCCTCTGTTTTGATCGATGTCCTCTAAGATGGCACCAAAAGTGCCCCTAAAGCTCCCAAGCGCGCCCCAAGAGGGCCCCAAGAGGCGCCCAGGCAGCCCCAAGAGGCGCCCAAGAGGCCTCCAAGAGGCTCCCAAGAGGCCCCCAAGAGGCCTCAAGAGTATCTCCGAGGCACCCAAGACACTCAAAGAAGCCCTTGGGCTCGCCAAGATGCTCCTTCTTCGCCTCCCCCTCCTCCTCCTTGTCCACTGTCTCTTCCTTCCTCCTTCTCCTTCTCCTCCACCATCCTCCCCCTCTTGGGGTATCGGACGGCTTTACCCGCCCTTTGTTCTTCTGCATGCTCCCCCACTTCCCTGATCACCTCAACTCCCCTGGGCATCGTTTCTGTATGGGCTGGTGGGGATACGGAAAGCGTCACCAATTGGTGAACGCCCGCTTCTGAAGAGTAGTTATGGTTGATCCCCCTCCGTAATCCATTGTATGGTTTCACTTTAAGTGCCACCTTCGGCTCTCGCGCACTGTTTATCGGCAGGGCGTCTTCAAGGTCAAACTGTGCTCTTGGGCCCTCGGCTACAACAACAATGGCTCCCGCCTGATCCTTCCGCACACCTGATTCAGGAATCGCGCTCGCCAGAGACTTCCTCGGAACTGATCAAAGTATCGTGCCCCCGCCTCTCAAGAATCGTCCTTTCGCCAAGAAGCTTCCACACACACGCAAACACTTTCTTCAAGAATCGCGCCCTCGCCATTCAGAAATTGAACTTTCGCCGAGGAAATTCCAACAATCTGCCTAAGACTCGCGCTCTCGCCCGCGACGTCCTGACGTTCGACTCGAGACTCGCGCTTCGATGACCCGCCCGCGGATCGCCTGTTGGGGCCCGCCCGCCCGACCCGCCCGCGAGAATCATCCCGCCCGACTCGCTGGTTAGGGGCCGCCTGCCCGACCCGCCTGCTTCCAATGTCGCGCCCGCCCGGCCCACCCGTTAAAGTCCGCCTGTTCGCCTGCGTGGAAACCTCCCCATCCGCTTTCGTGCCCCGTCCGCCCGGCCCGCCCGCTGAGCCCCGCCCGCCCCGCTGGAGGAGGTCCGCACGCCCGACCCGCCCGCTTGGGCCCGCCGGCCCGGACTGCCCGCCGGGGTCCGCCCGCCCGGTCAGTCTTACCTGGTCAGATCTCACCCAAGCGCAATCATGGAGAAAAGACCTCCTGAAAGGGGGGGTACGTTCACAAGCGAAGATGACGGGAGTCGAGGGTTCCGGGTGTGCGTGCTGAGGGACGCGCGAGCAAACGAGAGTGAACCCACCGACTTGAAATGATTGCGGTGGAATTTTCACTACCGCAGACGAACTATTATGCTGCCCCCGCTCCGCCGGTTCCGCTTGTGTTTTTCTAATTGGAATGCCTCCTTCGGCTCTGGCGCTTTTTGTAGTGCCAGGGGAAATCTTCGGGCTCAAGCTGCGACCCTGGCCCCAGACTGCAACACTCTACAACAACAACAACAGCTCCCGTCTAAGACAATGCATGCAAGATCTGCGCTCTCGCTCAATACTGCCTTCTAGTGTACAACAGATTGGCGATCTCGCCCTGGACTTCCAGGCGAACGATCTAATCAAATATTGCGCTTTCGCTTGTCAAACATCGCGCTCTCGTTCTGCACGTCCGTGAAATTTACGACGACGTCCGTTGATGATGTTGCTGTGGATGATGGCGGTCGGTGTATCGACTGCGACGGCGGCGGTGCAAAGCGGAGGGCAGCAAGACGCGCCGCCGCGGTCGGAGCCTGACTGGTACTCGGGCGGGCCTTCTTGGGTTCGGTCGCTGAGCCAGACACGGCTGCGCAGACCGCCGTGGGGATGCGCCCTTGTTGCACGATCAGGCCAAGCAAAGAGCGGCCTTGGACACGGAGCACGCGAAGCCCTCCTCCTGCTCCTCCACTTCCTGGGCCTCCTCGCGGAGGCGAAGCCCGTCGCACATGCCTCTCTCGACCTCCCCACCTTCCGTACCCTCTTACTCGACCTCCTCTCCTAATCGCCCGACTTCAACTCCGCACCCCCCCCTCCTGCTCGACCTCCCGCTTCCACTGCTCCTCCTCCTCCTCCTCCTCCTCCTCCTCCTCCTCCTCCTGCTGCACTCGCTCTAGACTCCTGCCTGCAGCGTCCGCTGTGGCGCTCACCAGCGCCCCGCCGCGGGAGGGGGTCGAGGCGGCAGCATCCACCCCTCCTCCTCCTCCACCTCCGCCTCCTCCTCCTACTCCTTCTTCTCCTTGTCCTCCTACTCCTTCTCGTCCTCCTCCTGCTACTGATGCTCCTCCTCCTCCTCCTCCTCCTCCTCCTCCTCTTCTCCTCTGCACGCGCTTCTCCCCCCCCCGCGTCTTCTTGCTCCTCCCTCCTCCACTCGCCACTCGCCCGCGCACAACTGCTTCTCACCGCGGCCTGGCCCCTCTGCTCACCGCCGGCCCGGCTCCAGGCCCAGGCCATTCCCCCTTTGCCACGGGCCCCTGCCCTGCGCTGTGGAGGGCCAGGAGGAGCTTGAAGGAGGAGGAGGACGGGGATGGAAGAGCGAGGATGGAGTAGAAGGGCGGAAGTGGAGGAGGAGGAGGAGGAGGAGGAGGAGGAGGAGGAGGAGGAGGAGGAGGAGGAGGAGGATAGTTGGCGTCGACCCGCCGTCTGCTCAGACGGGCAGCAAGCCCTGGGCGAGGGACGCCTGGGCGAACCTGCGCGGAACCGCGCCGGCAAGCGTTGCGCATCGCTCGCGCACATCAGGCAGGCTCGGCCCCCCCCCCCCCCAAAAGTGCTTGATGCGGGATGACGATTAATCAAAAACATGGGAGATAACGATTAAACACATAGTTTCCTGCTATTTCTGCACAAGCTTCTGACTGGAGGAGAACGATTAAAAACAATAGTTCTCCAGCCCGCGGCCGGTTTTTTCTAATCGTCATCTTGCGCGCCGCCGCGTGAACACGATCCCCAGTCATTTATTAATCGTCATCCTCAATCCACACGTGTCGATCCAAAAATCGTCAAGATCTGATTGGGGGCCAATCGAAATCCAAGAAAGCCACAGCACCCTGGCAAAATCCAACTGGTTTCTTGGCACGCGCCCCCACTGTATACTTATGGGGCTCCTACTTGTCATTCCCCAATCCGTGCTTGCACTGAAGGGGTCCTGGCGGAAGCTGAAAGATTTGGCGAAATTTTCCCGCCGATTTTGGTAGCAAACTGGGTTCCCAAGTTCCCGGCTCCGGGTTCCCAAGTTCCTGGTTATTGGTTCCGGGCCGATTTCGGTGGGCTCTAGGTGCCTGGGTTCCCGGGTTCCCGGTCGATCTCCTCAGCGAAGACCACCCACTGATTGGGGTTTTTCTCTGGTGTCATTCCCTCAACTATGAAGGGGCCCTGGGACACACAAATAAATACACACAAATAAAAAGATGCCCCATATTTTCCTATATTTTCTGGGTTTTTGTCTTCCCCCCCCACTTCCCATATTTTCCCATATTTTCTGGGGAATCGACGATTAATTGTGTCTGTGTGTTTATTTCCCTCCCGAAACTCCTGAAACTATCGGGTGGGTCCGCCGACGTTTCGCTTGGTGGTCCTCCTCCGCTGAATCCGCGGCCCCAGCATCAGACCCTCTTTAGGTCTGATGTCCACCAGGGCCAGGCGTAGCGGCCGGAGGTCCAGGCAACAACAAAAAGCACAGCAGGGAGGTGTGCCTATCAGGGAAGTTTTTGTCGACGCCCAGGTGGAAGGCCAAAGACCACCAGGGCGCCCGCGACAAGGCCCCCCCAAAAACCAGCGACAGGGAGAGGGGGGAAGGACAAGTTAGGTGCGCTCGCGTCAACATCTGACATCCTACCCCTCCCTCCCATCCCTTACCATGGCGCTGATTTTCTCTATCCGCGGACGCGTGTCGTAGCGGACGCGTGTCGTAGCGGACCTGTGGCTCCGCGCGCGTGTGCGTAGTGGGTGGTGGTGCGCGTGCGTGCGTGCGTGTGTGCGTGGTTGTGGTTGTTGTGGTGGTGGTGTGTATGTGTGTGTGTGTGTGTGTGCGTGTGTGCGCGTGTGCTGTGGTGTGACGTGGTGTGGCGTCTTGGTGGTTTGGTGGTGGGCCAGGTGCGTACGTGCGTGATGGCGGTGGTGGTGGTGGTGGTGGTGGTGGTGGTGGTGGTGTGTGTGTGTGTGTGCGTGTGTGTGTGTGTGTGCGTGTGTGTGTGTGTGTGTGTGTGTGTGTGTGTGTGTGTGTGTGTGTGTGTGTGTGTGTGTGTGTGTGTGTGTGTGTGTGTGCGTGCGTGCGTGCGTGCGTGCGTGCGTGCGTGCGTGCGTGCGTGCGTGCGTGCGTGCGTGTGTCTGTGTGTGCGCGCGTGTGATGTGGTGTGACGCGGTGTAGCGTGGTGGTGGTGGGTGGGGTAGTGCGGTGGTGGTGGCGGTGCGCGGTGGTGGTGCGCGTGCGTGCGTGCGTGCGTTGGTGGGTGGAAGTGGCGGTGGGTGTGCGTGCGGCGGGGCGGGGCGTGGTGCGGCGCGGTGGTGGCGGGCGGATGGGCGCGCGAGAAAGAGGCCCGCGCTGGGGCGAGAACGCCATCCTGAACGACGGAGGCGAAACACCGATCCGAAAATGAGGCCCACGCTGCAGCGGGAGCACGATTCGGAACGATTCGGGAGCAGAAATGAGGCCGGCGCCTCAGCGAAAGCAACATTTTGAAAAAAACGCAGGCGAAAACCCAACTCCCGCGAATCCTGTGTGTAAAAAACAGTACGCGGGGGGGGTCTACTACTCCCAGCACGCCATCAGGGGAAGAGGGAGAGTAGTATTCATATTGAGTAATTAATTGTGGAAGGAGAAAGGGAGACGATATTGGAAAATCGAGGCACGCTCCTATCCTACAGGGTGGCCGCGCAGGTGTGACAATTGCAATCTGTGTCCCTCTGCCGCCTAAATAAAGCCGCGGATAGGCCGGCACATCCAGAATGCTGCTTTCCAGCCCCCCCCTACGGGTTCCAGCCCCCCCCTACGGAACCCCATTGTGCGGCGCAAGGCGCGCAACTGCGTGCAGCGCGCGGTGCTGCGCGACACCCGCCGTACACGCACATCTACGGGGGGGGGGTTGGGCAGGATGGCAGGGCGCAGTCCTCCTCCTGACGCTGCGGGCCTCGCGCGGTCTCTCCGCGCAGCCCCGCGCGCGCGTGTGCGCAGGCGCGCCCAGATTTGTACCGAGCACGCGCGTCATGACCTATGTCCCACCCTCTGCCTCAGTCGGGCGGCCGAGGCAGAGGGCGGGGGCCTCGGGAAACAGCCTCTGGACCCAAGACCGGACAGAAACCTGAAACAGCCTCAGAGGGCCACAAGGTGAGGGGGAAGGGGGGCGGGGCCCGAGGGACCGAAAAACAAAAACCCGAAGCCTAGGTCACTTAGCCCCCCGACCACCACCTCCATAATGGAAGACGACCTCCTTCTCGCGCAGCGACGCGGAGGTGATGGTGGGGGGGCCAAGTTCTTGTGCATGAGTGGGCCCCCCCCCAGACAGGAGAGAGCCAAAACGGCAACCGTTAGTGAAAAGAGAGGAAGGAAACGGCGGGGGGCCCACATACTACTACGAGGCGGCTGAACCCCCAGGTAATCCAAGGGAGGGACAAAGGGCAGGGCCTCCAGGGCCGAAGAAGGGGGGGGGGGGCTAGGGATCCTGGGGTGGCTCGGCCCCCTGCAAGCGGCCCCCGCGGAGCCAGGTGTCAGTCGTCGTGGTCGACCTCATCCCCCTCGCGGCCGCCTGCGCCCCCTAGAGTATCCTTGGGGGGGGGGGGAAGGGGCATTCTCGACCCTATTCTGCATGGGGCTGGTGTCGCTGTTGGGCATGTTCGTGGTGTTGTCGTCGGGGTCCCTCGTGGGCCCCCTCGCATGGGCAGGGCCCCGGCCAGGGTGGCCGGCGGCTCCGCTTTTGCAATTGTTGTCTGCTTCTTTGGACCAACCCTGTCCCCCGCCCTTCGGCGCCAGCGGCGCTGCGGGGGTGCAGGGGGCTGACGCCGCCCTTCGGCGCGACGCGCTGTGGTGACAAGCCGTCGTGGTCCTCCTCCTCGTCAGTGCTGCTCTTCGCCACTGTCGCGTTGTGGTTGCCGTCGAGGAGTCACTGGTCGTGGTGGTGGTCGTATTCGACGTCGTAGTGGTTCTGGGGAGAACCGTAGTTTCCACCCTGCTGGCTCCCGTGGCAATGTATGGCGACGCCCGTTCGAAGCTGGTGCCCTCTGGGAGTCTCGTCTCCTGATTTTGGATTGGCTGCTCATGCTCGCTTTCTTCGTGGTAGCGGTCATAGTGAGTCACGAATTCAGTTAGACTGCCTGTCTGGTGTGCGTCGTTGTTGCTGCTTTCGCGTGCTGCCGCCAGGGTTCGTGTTGTGTCGTCGTCGGCGTCACTGGTGTGCTGGAAGTGCTTGCTAGTTATCATGTGGTCGGTCACGGTGACGGGGTTAGTGTTGTAGTTCGTGGGGGGGCGGTTGCCGTGAACGGCCCGATGTTCATCCAGCAGGCCGTGTCGTTGGCGATGCACGTGTACATGAGGAAGATCGCGCCACGTATCTTCGCATTGTCATCCATGATGGTCGTGGAGCCTCTTCTTCCCCACGGGTGTTGCTCGTCGAGAAGTCGTTTGCTGCTGTCGAGGCTCGGTGTGGACTTCTTGTAGTAAACGGCGTCAATTGTACCATTCCGTCTAGCCTCGTGAATATCGTAGTTGGTGTAGTCGGGACTTCTGTCGTTGTGCGTCTGACTTATGTGGTTCGCTACAGTAAGTGTACGTCCCCGTCGGCGTTGTATGTTTGCTTGCTGCTCGATGCCGTTGACGATGCGAATAGTAGCATCACTGGTGGCATTCTGGTCGATGATGATCAGAATCGTCGAAGTCCGATGTGGCCTGTCGTTGTCTGCCTCCGATGTATCACCGTCGATTGTGTCGTGCCGCGTGTGGCGTAGGCGACGATCGCGTGTCTGGGCGCCTTCCATCTGTCCTCGTCGCTCGTCCTGCTCTTCATCTGCTTGCGGTGACAGGGGATCTGGTGCAATAGTCATCGTGGTACGTTCGTCGTCCGCGCTTGTTCGTTGTGCAAGTGGTGGTCCGTGGAGTTGTAATCGAGGGCGTTCTGCGTAATCTTCGGGTAGTCCTTTGCTTATGTTGGTTCGTCGCGCGTGCCTCATCTCCTCGGATAAGTCGTCGGCTGCGTCGTCGTCGAGCTGCTTGCTGAACTTCGTGGCAAGTGATGCACGCTGTCTGCCGGCCTGCATGTGCTTATGCAATCGGTTGGCCGTCCAGTGCTCCCTCGCGCAGAACTGGCATGTAGCCCCATGGATGTAGTTGATTATGATCTCCTGCTGGCTGTGCCTAGCGTGCATGTGCATTTGGTGCGCTGCCTTGTCGTTCAGGATTTGCCCGCATTCACAGCGCAAGTGCCTGCAATCATGTTGGGGGGATTCGATGTCAAGTGTCGGGATGGTGGTGCCGCCGCACATGTCTTTTATGCGTTTTCTCCAGGCGAAGGTGGCTGCTTTTTCTTTGTTGAACTCGATGGATGTCTTGTAGGCGTGTGTGGTTACGCCTTTGTATTTCGATGGGTCCTCTTTTGCCATGCCTATCCATTGGCGTATGTCGGCGTAGTTGGGCGTGTGGTGGTGCTTGCTGGCGTGACCTTTGATGTGGTGGATGTCGTCTGCAATCGTAGTTGATCATCTGCCCTTTTTTCTCGATGTCGTAGTCAAGCAGGGCTCTTACTTCAGTAGGGCAGGCGTTAGTTATCCGCAGAATCTGTCGCAACCTTGCTCGCCGCAAGTCTCTGTGGGAGCGTCGAGATGCCTGCCCAGCTGATGATCTCGATGTTGGTGATCTTCTCCCGCTGAGATGCTTGGTTGTCAGTGCCCAGTGCCATCCTCGCAGCTGCTGTGTATGCAGTGGCGATCCTGTCCGTATCAATCGTTTCTGCAGGTATCCAGGTTCTGGCATTGTATAGTAGTCTTGAGTTACCAAGGGCATTGGGATAATGTGTCTTGGCAGAACTGGTGATCTTGTCGCGCTTGAACACAGTCTATCGAAGTGGTGTGGTGGCCTCCCTGAGAGCAAATACACGTGCTGCCGCTTCTTGGGTGACGTCGTTCCGACCATTTACCATTGCGCCCAGGGCTTCGGGCGTTCGCGCGATAGTGACTGTCATCCCCATCTCTGTGTACTTTTTCTGGTCGATATGTCTCGCAATTCTTTTCTTCCATCCTTGTTGCTGGCGAAGATGAGGAAATTGGACTTGGTAATGTTGGTGGGGGTCCGCGCTAGTGCCGTTCGTATCTGTATCCCCCACATGGTTTTGACTGTAGTCTCGATCGCCTTGATGTCGGTGACCGTTGCCATAGCTTTCGCGTCGTCGACAAAGGATGTTGTCGTCATATGCTAGACTTCAGGACTGTGCAAAATACTGGTGACCTGCCTGGTACTCTTACAGTGGCGTCCGCTTTGATCGCCTCTTCATGAGTCTTTCGTAGCTGCAGACATCAGCGCGTTGAACGTGAAGTCGGCTACAAGTACTCCTGGTCGTGTTCCTAGCCTTAGTGCTGCGAAGTCTGAGTCGCGCTCTGTGAAGAACCGCGTGTTGCGGTGGGCTTCGGTCAGCATCGAGAGCAAATTCTTGTCGCCTATGTGGGTGCTGACGATGCCGTTGTTGTTCATGCGGGTCTGTATAGCCGGCTGCGTGCATTGAAGGATATCCATATGGCCAATCAGCTTGTCGATGTCGTCGGTGCTCATCTGCATGTCGTATACCATGTTCGTGGCTACCTAGTGAAAGGCAACTTTCAGGTCGATTATGGTCATGATGAGGTCGGTTCCTTCCGCGGCTGCTAGGTTTAAGGTCAATCGCATTACAAGGTGGTTGTAGTCCGTGCTGTAATGGTTTCGGCCTCCCATCTGTGTGCTGAAGGATAGCCCAGGTAACAAGTCCTTCATGCACTGTCGTATATATATATATATATATATATATATATATATGTGTAGTGGTGCTTGATGATGGTGTTGGCGAGCGATATCGATCTGCGATTTTGTACCGTCTCTTCGGCCCTTTGTCTTTTCCAGACATGTGTCATTCGCGATCCTTTATGTGTCACTGCTTCTCGGAGGAGTAGTGCAGTCTTTGAAATTAGCGGGGGCATGTGGCGTGCCATCTCTCGTGGTGCCACGTGGGCAAGGTCGTCGGTAACGTCGTCAGGTCCTACAGCTCGTCCGAGTTTGCACCGTGCCAACTGATCTTCAAGCTCGTATTTGCTAGCATAACTTTCGATGCTTCGGATCGTGATGTTGTCGCATATGACGTCGGTGTTGTTGTATTGCTCTGTTATGTCGGTCTTTGTCATGAGTGCTGCAGCTTCTATGTCGCCAGAGTGGTGGGCGGCTTCCTTGTGCATCGCTGCCGCGTCTGTAATAACCTCACCGTTGTTGTCCACCATCGTAGGGTATGTCCGTGTCTTGCGTCGCTTGCGCCCTCCAACCAATAGTAGCTTCCGTGCTCGTTTCCATTCGTTGTATGGCTCGTTCGTGTGCCTCGCTTCTGCTGCTCGTGTGGCTTGCTGGTTGATGAACTCGTCGTAATCGTCGTTGACCATTCGTGGTGATGTTTTCCGAGTATCATTGTACCACTCTCCTGCAGCGAGGAAAAATCGTTGTAGCCGTTGCTGATGTTAGCCCGCTGTGCTTCGACAGCGTGTCGTATGAGTCCATTGTAATGCTGATCCAGGTACTTGGTCGGCAAGCTTCTTGTCGGGTGTACGATTGTGTAGGCTATCTCTTTGATAGTTCTTCTGGTCGCTATGTGGTGCTTTGGTCCATGCTGCGCTGCTTTCCGTAGAAGCTTGGCATTTTTTGTTTTTTGTTTGGCACTGTTGCCCGACCAGTTCGACATTTCGATGGTTACGCCGCCCTCCTTGCAGCCTCCCGAGCCGCTATGCGGGCTCGGATGGCCTCTAAGCAGGGCGGAGGGGCGGCTGAGGCTTTCAAAGCACGCCGCCTGGCCGCCTCCAACACAACCGTGGCCTCCTGCTGACCCACCTGTTCTTCAGGCTCGGCGCAGGCGACCGCAACCCCACTGCGAAGTGGGTGCAAACCTCGGCGCAGTCTCGACAGAACCGGCGCCCCACTCTCGCTGCTGTCTGGCTTGCACCGTCTAGCCAGCCTTCGAATATTGTGCCGCGAATGCGCGCCGCACGCCATGCAGAAAAAGAGAGGCTGCCTCTCCTCTCCCACTTGCGTACTCGCTTACTTGTGTCCGTGCTCTGGCGCAAACACCAACAACTCGGCCACTCGCTCTGGGAAGCCTCCACAGCCCAGCTCAGGCTTGTCGTGGATCTGCCCCCCCGTAAGAATCAAGACACTGGGCGCAACGGGATCCGCACAGCGCGGGCTCCCAGCAGTGCCACAAGGTGGCCTTATCAAAAATCTGTTTAGGCCGAGCTCCCGAAGGGGGCCTCTGGTGGGTCGCCATACCGCTGTTTGTGGGCAAGCTGTTCCACAGGGGTCTTGTTGTGCAGCTTGACAGCATTCATGCAATCGCTGTCGCAAGCTGACCGAAGACTGGGCACGAAGATGGGCATCAAAGCTAGCTGCAGCTGCTCCGCAGCCTGGCTGGCCTGAGGGAATGAGGGCCACACAGCCCCTCTCGCGACATACTTTTGGTTCCCACACTCGTCAAAGAAAACACAAGAGTACGACGCCCGATACAGTTCCTTCATAGTATTGGGAATACACGACCCATCCCCAGCCTGATACAGTTCACTCACATCCAACTGATGGCACCAACGCTCTATCTCAATCTCGACAACGTCTTGGTCGGACGACGAAAGCAGCGACGACAACCGTCTTTTGCCGGTAAGCATAACTCCTGCGTGACAGCCCAACTCGTCCGATGGGGAGAGGGGGGGGAGGTGCTGGCCGAAGGCCTACCCTTGTGGCCTTGGGCAACCCCACACGCGTGCCCGCGTGCACCCGCACTGCGCACTTCCGGGCAGGCGCACACGACAAGGTCAGGTTACACAACCTCCTCCTCCTCCTCCTCCTCCTCCTCCTCCTCCTCCTCCTCCGGGGGGGGGGGGCGGGGCAGGCCCGATGACTTGCTTTCACCGCGGGACCCCAGAGAGACAGCCCCTCACAAACGGTGAAACACCGATAGCGAGAAGAAGACGACGGCGGGGACCCAAACCTGCAGAAAGTCCAGGCCAGCTGTTCGAGCCGCGCGCGGCAGCGGCGAGGCGAATGTGTGGAGAAAGGGGCCCCAAAGATTTCTGCAACGAAGACGCTGCCGCCGTCGAAGTCCCTCGACCCTTTTCCTGGGGTGGGTTTTTCGCCCGGATCCGTTCTTGATGGCCCCTGGGCCCCGGAGGCCGAGATCGAGGAAACACGCCCGGATCGAACACGAACAAACCAATCGTCGCAGGTCTGGGCCCTCAAATCTGACGCTGCGGAAAGATAGCCGCACCGCAACAAACCACGCCCAGAGCCCTATGGATCCCATTCTTCGGCGGCATGCCTTGGACCGCATCGATCTGTGAGGGCCCCGGGGCCTGGAGTCCCGTAACGCCGCCTGGTTCGAACACAGTGCGACGCCAGGATCTGGGGCGTGCTGCGGCGGAGAGGACAAGGAGGAGGAGGAGGAGGAGGAGGAGGAGGAGGAGGAGGAGGAGGAGGAGGAGGAGGAGGAGGAACGGAGGAGGAGGAGAGGAGGAGAAGGAGGAGGAGGAGGAGGAGGGGAGGAGGAGGAGGAGGAGGGAGGAGGAGGAGGAGGAGAGAGGAGGAGGAGGAGGAGGAGGAGGGAGGAGGGGGAGGAGGATGAGGCAGGAGAAGGAGGAGGAGGACGGAGGATGAGGCAGAGGCAGGCGGGCGTGCCGCGACGCGCGCCCGCGGCGGCGCGCCCGCCTGCCCCGAGGGGCCCGCGGCGGCCTCCGCCAGGGCGCTCCGGGCGCTCGGGGCGCGGGGCCTGGCCATATATCCTCGGCGGCGCTCCTCGCGAGCCGCGCCGGGGGCCCCTCGGCGGCGGCCGGGGTGCGGGGCAGCGGCCGCCGCGGTGGCGGGGGGCGGAGGCCGCAGGGCCCCCTCTCCGCTCCTCCTCCTCCTCCTCCCCTCTCCTCCTCTCCTCCTCTTCCTCCTCCTCCTCCTGTTCCGCCTCCTCCCTCCTCCTCCTCTCCTCCCTCCTCCTCCTCCCTCCTCACTCTCTCCTCCTCCTCCTCCTCCTCCTCCTCCTCCTCCTCCTCCTCCTCCTCCTCCTCTCCTCCTCCTCCTCCCCCACGCCGCCGCCATCGCGGTAACAGTCTCCGCAATAACACGCCTACAC
Organism: Prorocentrum cordatum; assembly: GCA_963575745.1. NCBI lineage: Eukaryota > Dinophyceae > Prorocentrales > Prorocentraceae > Prorocentrum > Prorocentrum cordatum. The sequence continues at coordinate 38,800 of CAUYUJ010018824.1, read as the reverse complement.
AAGCGCGTTCCACTACTCGCAACGTAACTGCTCGCAAATGGACTGTATCTGCCACACGGGAGCTACGGTACATACCTACATCACGTCGAATAAGACACTTTGCGAATGGGCGCTTTGCGAGTCGTGGAACGTAGCTCGCCTAGACATGCGCGTTCCACTACTCGCAAAGTAACTGCTCGCAAATGGCCTGGATCCGCTACGCGGGAGGTACGATACATTACGTCGAAGAAGACGCTTTGCGAGTAGGCGCTTTGCGAGTAGTGGAACGTAACACGCCTAGACAAGCGCGTTCCACTACTCGCAGAGTAACTGCTCGCAAAGGGCCTGGATCCGCCACACGGGAGCTAAGATACATCACGTCGAAGAAGACGCTTTGCGAGTAGGCGCTTTGCGAGTCGTAGAACGTGCTCGGTGATCCCCGGGGCTATAGCAAACAGCACGTGGGGGAAGGTCTGTGGCCGTTGTCGACCTCCGGGGGCTCTTGCTGGGCCCCGGGGCCACCGGAAGAGAGCTCAGGAGGACAATCTGGTCCCAGGGAACCAGTTTAGATCTCCGCGGGCCCACGCTGGTAGGCCCCATTGCCAAGCTCCGACGGGCCGGGGTGAGGCAGAAGAGAAGGCTGAGGGGGACTATGATGGTGGTGGTGATCATGGTGATGATGCTGCTGCTGCTGATGATGATGATGATGATGATGATGATGCTGCTGATGATTGTGATGATACTGGCGGTGATACTGGTGATGCTGATGATGGTGGTGATGAGGACGACGATTCTGATGAGGCTGATGCGGATGATGATGGTGATGATGATGATGCTGATCCTGATGATGATGAGGTTGTTGATGTTGAGGATACTTGTGAAAACGATGATGCTGATGGTGGCGGTTGTGATGATGCTGATTATGGTGATGATGAGGATGAAGGTGGTGGTGAGGTACGGAGACGATGTTGCTGTGGGTGTTGATGATGATGGTGCTGCTACTGCTGATGATGACGGATACGATGTTGGTGGTGCTGATGATGGTGATGACGATGGTAATGATGGCGATGATGATGCTGCTGATGATGATGATGCTGATGCTGATGCTGCTGATGATGATGATGATAATAATAATAATATTAATAATAATAATAATAATGATGACGCTGCTGTTGGTGATGCTGCTGCTGATGATGATGCTGCTGTTGTTGTTGTTGGTGATGATGATCATGAAGATGCCGATGATGACAGCCCCACCCTTTGGAGCGCCACAGCGGACTGGAGCCGCACCAACAACCACAAACGATGCAGCAGTGCGCTGCCCGCGGCTCCGTCGCCCCGGCGCCGAACACCGCCGCCAGGAGAGCAGGCCTGCCAGCCGGCGCCACCAGCGCGGCTGGGCACCTGCGAGGTGATCTGCCGCGCGCAAGGCGGCCGGGCAGCGTCTGAGGAGGCTCCAGGAAGCCCCATGAGGCGCCCAGGACGCGCCCAAGAGGCCTCCAAGAGGCCCAAAAGATACCCCACGAGGCCCCCAAGAGGCCCCCAAGAGGCGCCCGAACCGCCTCCAAGAGGCCCCCGAGAGGCTCCCCACGACCCCCCCACACATATACAAGAGGCCTCAGACCCACAACCCAGGCACGGTGGCGGGATGGGCCGAAGGCCACGAGGATCCGCCGCCCCCTGTTGATCCGCCGCCCTCTGTTGATTCATCACAGGGGTGCCCCGCGTGCTAGACCCTTTCGCATTTGGTTTTGATTCTTTTCCAAAACAACTCCCCCTTGGGTTTCGGCCCGTCCCGCCAGAGATGCGTAACAGGTGGTTGCAAACGGTTTTTCGGCTCCAGACGGCTCCAAGATGGCCTCCAAGATGGTCAAGATGGCCCAAGATGGCCTCCAAGTTCGTCCAAGATGGCCTCGAAGACGGCCCAAGAGAGTCCAAGATGCCTCCAAGTTCGCACAAGAAACACCTAAGACGGCCCAGGACGGCGCAAGAGGCCTCCAAGACGGCCCAAGAGGCCTCGAAGAGTTCATCCAGGACATCCTGAAGAGGTCAACATAATTGTCTTTTTGTAGGTTTTTGAAAGATTTTGGCTTAGACGGCCCAAGAGCTCATCAAGATCGCGCCCAGAGCGCCCAAGAAGCCTCCAAGATGGCCACAAGACGAACCGAGAGGCCCCCAAGAGGGCCCCAAAGACGGCCCAAGATGGCCTCCCAGACGCCCAAGATGGCCTCCAAGACGGCCAAAATGGCCCCCAGAGAGCCCACGAGGAGGAGGAGGAGGATGAGGAGGATGAGGAGGATGAGGAGGAGGAGGAGGAGGAGGAGGAGGAGGAGGAGGAGGAGGAGGAGGAGGAGAGGGCCCCCGGATGTCTCCAAGACGGCCCAAGATGCACCCCAAGACTGCCCAAGCTGGCCCCAAGCGGGCCCAGGGCCTCCCAACGCGCTCCAAGAGGCCACCAAAATGGCTCCAAGAGAGCCCAAGGAGGCCCCCAAAGAGAGCCCCACGAGGCGAACATCACTGATTTTCCTTGATTTCCCTGCAGTTTTTGAAGGATTTAAGGGTTTGCTCCTTTTCGGTCTCCCGATGGCTCACGACGGCCCAAGAGGCCAACAAGATCGCCCCAAGAGCGTCCAAGAAGCCTCCAAGACTGTTCCAGGACGCCACAAGATGCCCCCAAGATGGCACAAACAGGCCTCCAAGACACCCAAGATGGCCTGCAAGACGGTCGACCCTAAAAGAGCCTAAGAAGGCCCCCGGATGTCTCCAAGACGGCCCAAGATGCACCCAAGACTGACAAAGATGGTCCAAGATGACCCAAGACCTCCCAACACCTGCCAACAGGCCGCCAAAACGTCTCAAGAGAGTCCAAAGAGGCCCCAAAGAGAGCCCCAAGAGGCCAAAATCATTGTTGTGCTGTAGGTGTTTGAAGGATTTGGGAAGTTGCTCGTTTTCGGCCTTCCGACGGCCCAAGATGTCTGCCGCCCCCGGTTGATTTATCACAGGGGTGCCTGGCGTGCTGAACCCTTTCGGTCTTGGTTTTGGTTCTTTTCCAAAAGAACTCCCCCTGGCGCTTCGGCCCAGCCTGCCAGGGTCCCAGAAAGGACCGGAAACAGCACATGTCAATGCCTGTCCCGCTCCAAGATGGCCTAAGATAGCCTCCAAGACGGCTCGGATGGCCCGAAATGGCCCTTAAGTTCGCCTAAGATGGTCGAAGATGGCTCTCAAGACGGCCCAAGAGAGCCCAAGAGAGCCCAAGGTGGCCCAAGAGGCCTCCAAGAGGTCCTCCTGGAGGGCCCGAAGAGGCCAAATTCATTGATTATCCGTATTTTTTGCACGATGTTGGCATTTGCTCTTTTCGGCATTCCGACGGCTCAAGACGGCCCAAGAGGCCCCCAAGATCGCCCCAAGATGGCCCACGAGGCCTCCAAGATGGCCCCGTGACGGCCCAAGAGGCCCCCAAGACGACGGCCAAGACGGTCTCCAAGACGGCCAAGATGGCCTCCAAGATGCTTCCAACACAGTCAAGGTGAGCTTCAAGACGGCCAAGATGGCCGTTAAAACGGCCAAGATGGCCCAAGATGGGCCCGAGAGGTTCCAAGGTTGCCCCAGAGGGGTCCAAGAGGTGCTCTAGGAAGGCCCGAGGGAGCCAACATCTTCAATTTTCCTATGGTTATTGAAGGATTTGTTTTTTTTCGGTTTTGGTGTTCCGACCGCCTAAGACGGCCCAAGGAGTCCCCAAACTAGTCCCAGAGGCCTCCCAGATGGCTCCAGAACGGCCCAAGAGGCCTTCAAGCCAGCCCCAAGAAGGCCCCAAGACGGCCCAAGAGGCTTCAAAAACGGCCAAGATGGTCTCCAAGATACCTCGAGACTGCCAAGGTGACCTCCAAGACGACCAAGATGACATCCAAGACGGCAGAAATATTCCCAAGAGGGCCGAAGATGGCCCAAGGGGCGCCCAAGATGCCTTCAAAACATCCCAAGATGCCTCCAAGACGTCCTCCAGGAAGGCCTGAAGAAGCCCAATCTGATTTTCCTTAGGTGTTTGAAGGATTTTCGCATTTGCTTCTTTTCGGTCTTCCGACCCCCAAGAGGGCCCCAACAAGACCCCAAGACGGCCCAAGAGGCCCCCAAGACGCCCAAGATGGACTCCAAGACGGCCAAGATGGCCTCCAAGATGCCCCTAGGCATCCAAGACGGCCCAAGACCCCTCCAAGACGTCCTCCAGGAGGCCCGAAAGCTCGGAAACCACCTGGTCTGATAGCTCGCCCAACTCCGTGTTCCCCGAAGGCTTTCGAAACCCACTAGGGGAACGCGTGGCCCGATAGCCTTTCCAAGCTCAAACCCAACTTTCGGCAACGCAGGCGCTTCCAAAAAGGCAGGGGGCGGCGGTGATTCGCCATAGGCGTCTTCGATAACACCAACGTTTCAATATGCGCTGATGACTCCTATCCGCCCCCGCATGCTGTTCCCAGATGCGCCAAGGCAGCGCCGAGACGCACCGACGCGACTCTGTTGTATCCCATCATGATAGAGAGGGGGCCGGCGGCAGGGGGCGAAGCACTTACGGAGATCTTTTATTCTCCTTCTCCCAAGATCCGCCTGTAGGAGGACATGCCCGACCCAAGCCGAGCGGGCCGTGACGTCGACCCGCGCCGGTGCTGGTGCGCCCGGCCAACTAACGAGCAGATCCATATACGTGCCCCTTCGAGGACGCCACCGTCGTGCATGTGCGGGAGAGTTCGGGCACGCGGCGCTCGATGTCGGCATGCCCGCCGTAGAAAAAGCGAGGGCCCGCGCAATCTTTTTTGAGCAGGGGCCGACCGTTCGGGCATTCCTGTGGACTTCCCACGACAGGATCTTAGAACCCCCAAACGCTCCAATAACAAAATTATCGTTCTTAGAACAGACACCCGATGTGTTAACACAAGGGAATCTCGGCCAGAAATGCTCTAAGAACATTTCGTGCAGGCCACAAGAGGTTCTTAGAACATTCCTTGGTGGGACTATCGGCGAGCCAAGACGCTTCGCCACTGCTTGACTCATTGCAGAGCCGGTTGCGAGGTGGCCCGACTGGGCAACGCAACGCGCGGCAGCCGGCGACGCCCAAGGGTTGCCCGCACCGCGCCCTGCCGGCCCTCCTCGCCGGCGGCCGCGTGTCAGGGCACCCGGCAAGTCGGGCAGCGGACGTCGCCGGAGCAGGACGACGAGCGCGGCGGCGTGGAGCACCGCGGCGCCCTCCCGCCAGAAGCCGTTGCAGAAGGCGCCGGCGCCGAGCCCGCCACCCGCAAGCGGGGGCGAGGGCGCCGCGGCGCGGGCCAGCGGCGCCGCTGAGCGCGGCTCCGTGGAGGGCGGCCGGGCCCCGGTGTGCGCTCGCGCAGGCAGCCGCCGCCGGCCACCGGGGGCGCGCCTCGCGGCCGCGAGGGTCCTGGCTGGCGGCCCTGCAGCGACGCAGAGGAAGCGGGGAGGTCGTCTGCCGCCGCCTCCGCGTGGACGCCGAAGACTGCTTCGGGGGGCCAGGCGGCGGCCCGCGGGCCCGCCTCGCACTCGAGCCGCGCGCATCCCGGGTAAGCGGCGATAGAGCGTCCCGAGCCTGCCGAGACTGTGAGAAGGTCCGCCTCCACGGAGCCGTGGCACGTCCAGCGACGGCCACGCAGTCCGGGCCCAGCTGCTGGCCGGCGAGCGCCTCCATGATCGTGCGCACTGCGTCCGAATCTCGCTGCAAGGCTGATACTGGACTAGCGCCCCAGGTGGGCACACTCGCATACCGTAATCCAGCCTTCTCGCAACGCTCTTCGTCAGCAGCGCGAGTGAAGCATGGCACGCCCGTGGGTCGGTGCAGCACCGGAACATGTCCAGCAAGGCGGTGCACAAGGTGCGGGCGTCTTCCGCCCGAGCATCCCCAAACATGCGACGTCCTGATTTTTTCAGGACGGCGCCCCTGGAAGTCCCGACCCTTTCCCCGGGGCCGGTTTTTCATCCCGAGTCACTTTTGGACGGTCTCGAACCCCGGCGAAGGCCTCCAGAGCCCGAAAACGGCGAACAACCTCCGCCCCGAATTTCTTACGACGCGAGCATGTCTGGGGCTGGCCCCCCAGCAGGCACGGCGACGCGGTCGCCGCGAACCGTCGTAGAACGCATCTGCCCTGCAGGGCCGACCCCGGGGCCTCCGAGCCACCGGAGGACCTCGAGCGCGAGCCGGCAGGAGGGCCGCACCGTCCCGGCCCGGCGGCTCCGGGCCACCGTCGGCCGCTGGCCAGGGCAGCAGCGCGCCTCCTGGGAACGGGGCGCTGGCTCCAGGTCGGGCATGGTCCTCCTGCAGGCGGGCTTTGGAAGAGAACTGGCACGTCGTCGAAACCTCTGCAAGGGTACAGTCAAAAGCATTGTCAGGAATCGCCCCTGGGCGACTCTCTGGGACTACTCTTGGGTCTTCCTCCTGTGGAGGGGCACGCCCGACTGACCGCTGGCCTTCGGCAGCCCCGGGCAGGCTGCAGGCCGCCAGGGATCCGCAGCGCGGCGGACGCCGGCGCCGCGAGGTGCCAGCCGCCCGCAGCGCGATGCCGCCGCCGAGGCGGGCCCGGCGGGCGCGCGGCGCCGCTCGGCAGCGGCGGCGCCTGTGAGGAGCGCGGGGGTCACGATGGTGAGCGCGACCTCGGCGAGGAGCAGGCCCTGCAAGCAGGCCAAGGCGCGGGGCGGCCTCTCGAGGTGGGGCGTACTGGCCTCCGCTGCGGCTGCAGCCAGCCCGTATCATAAGGGTGCGCGGTAGGGATGCAGGGGCCTTGGAGGGCCACGTGCGCGCTTTTCGAAGGAGGTTGGCCAGGCGAAAGTCGCTAAGGATGGGCCGAAGGGGGAGGATGCAAGGGTACCCTTGGGAAGGTCGCCCATCCTCGTTGTGCGGGTTGACCGTGCGCCACCTACGCCATTGTCCTGTCGGAGGCAAGGGCAAAGTGGTTAGCGGACAGGTGCCTAAAGACGGCCGGGCGCGGCAGCGCCTGTGCGAGCGAGGTGGTGTCGGGCTTGGGGCGCCTGGGCTTCGTGGGAGAGGCCACCCCTCCTGTGCGCGCCTGGCTCATGCTGGCGTGGACCAGCAAGCCGCCGGCAGGAGGGCAGAGACTGGACGCGCCTTTCAAATTCTGCGAGGCCTTCGTGTCGAACGCCCCCCGTCCACACCTCCCAGCAGCGCCGAGCATCGCCGACGCGGATCCAGATCCGGGCCGAGCCCACCTGCAACTGCAGGTATAGCAGCTTCGCGGGCGGCGCAGCTGCCCCGCGAACGCCGCGGAGCGCGCCTGCCCGCTGCAGTCGGCTGTGAGCGCTCTCCAGATCGATCTCCGTGAGGGCGGCATTGTCGGCAAGAGCTGCGCCGGGCGGATCGCCAGGGGCTTCTGGCTCCGCGCGCGCGGCGAGCGCGGCCGTAGCAGCAACCCACCCGCGCAGTGCCTTGATGCACATGGGCCATATGGGGACCCCTGCCGGCGCGAGCCCAACTGCAGCGGGTTCCATCCGCCGCCGGACCGCCGCGAGGTACTTCCCGACAACGATGCCGTCGGCAACCCTGGCCGGCGCCTCCATCAGGCCCGCAGGTCGGAACTTCCACGACCCGTCAGGCCGCCGCTTGCCCTGATTGACGGGCGCGAGCGCGGCGACACCCCAAAGCACGGCATCTGCTGCAGCAAGACGGCCGTGCGTGAACACTTCCACGAAGGCTGCCAGTGCAGCTGGGCCCTGCCGCACCCTCGCGACGCGGAGCAGCAGCACGCTCGACCAGCCACTCGGCCCTGGCGCCGCCGCCGTGCTGAGCTTGACGGTCTCGCGCACGACGTCCCGCTGCGCCACGCGGATCTGACGCACCGAGGAGTCCGCCAGGATAGCCGCCGCCTTCTCCAGCGCCCGTGCCCAGACCGCATCGTCGGCGGGGACAGCCACGAGCGCCCGCGCGGCGCCGAGGGTGCTCTCGTCCCGCGGGGGGCTGGGCAGACCCCGCAGCGCTGGGACTGCTGGGGGAGACCCCCCCTGCGGCGCAGGGCGGCGACGACCCCTTCGTCGGCAGCGGGCTCTCGTGGACGAGGCAGGTCGCCATGGCGGCACCTGCCGCAGCCCGCTGCGCCCGCGCAGCGAGCGCACGCGCCTGCAGGGACCCCGTGCAGACGTCCAGCGGCGCCGGAGGCCGGCCGAGCTCCACGAGCTTGAGCTCGGTGCCGAGCGTCAGAACCGCAGGCGCGCGAGGGGCGGGCTCCGCGCATGGGCCTCCGCCTCGGGGGGCGGCGCGCCGGGCACGCGGCAGCGAGCCCGCCGAGGGCTGCGGCGCACGCGTCAGCGACGCGGGCGACGAGGTGCTGAGGCAGTCTCCCCAAATCTAGTGGCTAGTGTTATGTTGCCCCCGTGGTACTTAAGGACCTCATCCCAGAAATGATCTCGAGCACCCAGAAAGGTATCGAAGCAGTGTCGAACGAGTATCGCCTCCCAGGGCCCGACGCGTGAAACTCCTCAAGCTTCAGTACTTTCTTTCCTGGTGCGCGAAAGTCCTTTTGGTGAGGAAGGCTCAAGCAGGCTGGAACATCCTAGGGCCAGTGTGGGGCCCCCCACCGCTTGGGACTCGAGCCTGGCGGCTGCGTCGATGTCCACCTCAGACTTTGAGCGGCCGCGCAGGCGCCTCCAGGAGCTGCGGCCTTTCCCAGGGCGGCCGGAAACTCTGGCGCTGGGAGCGGCAGCAGGCCGGGAGCCCCGGCAGGGTGCAAGGGCGTTGGCAAAGGTCGGTCGTGTCCTCCTACGGGCGGATTTTGGACGACAAATTCAAGTTAGTCAAACAACAAATAATAAAAACTAGTCAAAAATAGTCCAAGATCGTCCGCGAACTATCTCTTGGACTATTTCTGAATCTTCCTCCTGTGAAGGGGCACGCCCGACTTACGTAATGCAAGGGCGGTGGCGCAGTAACCAACATCGCGTCCGCGACGCGCTCGGCAGCGCTGCGCGGTGCACCCTCGAAGTCATCAGCAGACCGGCGCGCGGCGACGCCGCGTGTGTGGCAGGCGCTGCGCGCCGCCCGCGGGCAGCCTATACGGAGCCGCATCGCAGTGCGCCGCTCGCACTGGGCCCTGCAATCCCGCCGCGCCGCAGCTGTTCGGCAGGCAATGCGGCCGCAGCTGCACCGCCGCCAGGGGCAGCCGCAGCCTCAGCGGCAGCCCCCGCCTCCGCGGCGAGGACCAGCTGCTGCGGGGTGCAGTGGAGCCGCCCCGAAGCGCTCCTCCCGCACCCGCTCGGCGCTCTCGGAGTCGGCAGGCAGCGGCGGCGGGACACCAGCAGTACCGAGCGCCTCCGGCAGCACCTGCAGCTGTCTCGCGCCTCCTCCTCGACCTCGACCGCCACCTCGGCCTCCTCCAACTCCAGCTGTCGATCATGCACTGCCACCCCCAGAACCGGGGTCTTATCCGTCCCCTCCGGCCGCATCTCGTCCCGCGACACCTCCTCCAGAGCAGGGCAGCCCTCCCGTGATGATGCTGCTGCTGATGATGAGGATGTTGATTCTACTTATGATGATGCTGCTGATGATGATGCTGGTAACGATAATGATGCTGAATATGGATAATGATGGTGATGACGATGATGGCGACGGTAATGCTGATGACGTTGGCGACGGTGATGATGTTGATGATGATGCTGATGCTGATTATAGTGATGGTTATGATGGTGATGATGATGAACGTGATTACGACGATGATGCTGCTGATGATAATGACGACGACATCGACGATGACGACGGTAACGATGATGATTTTAACCGTAATAAAGATGATGCTGTTGTTGATGATGCTAACGATGATGACGATATTGATGGAAATGCTGGCGATGCTGATGATGACGATAAAGACGGGGATAAGGATGACGACGATGACGACGATGACGATGCTGATGCTGATGATGATGATGATGATGATGATCATGCTGATTTTGATGGTGATGATGATGGTGGTGGTGATGATGATGGTGATGGTGACCATGATACTGATGACGATGCTTGTGATGATGATGCTGATGATGATTCTCATGACGGCGACGATGCTCAAATTGATAACGATGCTGATGCTGCTGATGCGGATGATGATCACGACGATGATGATGATGCCTATGCTGATTATGAGGATGACACTACAGATGATGATGTCGCTGATGATGGTGACGATGCTGCTGATGATGGCGATGATGGCGATACTGGCGAAGCTGATGATGAGACTCATGGTGGCGATGATGATGCTGATGATGATAATGATGATGGTAACAATGCTGATGATGATGCTGATGATGACGCTGGTGATGATAACGATAAGGATGTCGATACTGATGCTGATGATGATGGTGTTGATGGTGATGATGATGACTATGACGATGATAAAGCTGATGCTGATGATGCTGATGATGATGGGGAATAAGATGACGATGACAATGATGATGGTGATGATGATGGTGGTGATGACGATGATGACGACGATGCTGATGTTGAGGTTGATGATGATGACGATAATGACGATGACAGTGGTGGCGATCCTGGTGATCCTGCTGATGATGATACTTACGATGATGATACTGGTGATGATGACGACGTTGATGCTGATGCAGATGTTGATGAGATGATGATGGCGATGACGATCATGCATATTATGGTGATGTTGTTGATGCTGTTGTTGTTGATTGTGATGAGAACGGTTATGACTATGATTATGATTATGATGATGCTGTGCTGATGATGATGATGATACTGCTGCTGATTATGATGCTGATGCTGCTGCTGCTGCTTCTGATGATGATGCTGATGCTGATGCTGATGCTGATGCTGATGCTGATGATGATGATGATGATGATGATGATGATGAGCCGCTACAGAAGCGGGGCGAGATACCACCAGCAGCAGAGGTAGCGAGCACGCGTGTCCGCGCTGCTGCGGCCCCCTGACAGCGCGCACGTTTGTGTGCATGCAGCTCCCACGAGCTGCTTGCCGACTAGCCGTCACCGCTTTCCAGGGCGTGTGCCGGTCGAGGCGTTGACCTAAGGAGCCCTCAATAAGGAAAGAGGCCCTTTTTTCCATAAGGTAGATTTCGATTAGCCATCGAATTCTTAAGGACAACCTTAGGCAAGCGGTGAAACAATTAAGGAACACCGAGCCTCTCCCCAACGAAAAAGGTTACTTCTTCAGCGCCCCGACTGCAGGGACGGGTGCAAGATCGAGGACGGGGACGGGCGAGGGAACGAGAGAGAGACAGAGAGAGAGAGAGAGAGAGAGAGGAGGGCTGGCAGACCGCACAACGGGAGGGCCAACATAATCAGAGCAAGAGGAGGGGGCGGGCGAGAAGCAGCGGAAGGAGGGGCGGGAGAGCGACCGGACGGGAGGGCGGCAAGGGCAGGCACGCAGACGAGTCTTTTTTTGCCCGCGGGTCTCGGGGCTCCAGCTGCGAGGAGGAGGAGGCGTGCGCCCAGCGAAGCGAGCGCGGCAACGCCAGCGCATGCCTGCGGCGCTGCTCGGGCTTCGCTCATGGCCAGCCTGGCCCTCCCTGCCAGCTGCATTGACCAGCGTGTTGGCAGCGTCCACAGGAAAACAATATTGCCCAGTCTGCCTCATGTGATGGCGGGCGGCTGCGCCACTCCGGCGCGCGGCGCCGCGCCAGCATTGCTCTCCGCTCGCCACTCCGTCATGAGGCCTGCCATCGCCGCGGCCAGGCCCACGTCTGGATCCTGGGGGGCGCCTGCGCTGGGAATCGTGTCCGGGGCAGAGTGTATGTTGACGCTGAAAGGCTCCTGGGCACCGGCGGTGGCCCTGGACAGCCGTGCCGACGCTGCTGCGGCGGTCTGCGCCGGGTGGCCGGACGCGGGCACTCCCGGCGAGCTGCCCGGTGCCATCTGCAGCACCTTGGGCCCGCTCGCGACACCAGCAGGCACTGCGGCCCAGGCCCCGCCGGCGAGCTGCAGGGCCGGCTGGGCGATCGGCACGGGGGCGGCGACGGTGCGCCACGCCTGCGCCGGTGCCGCTGACCCTGCGTGCGGCGGCAGCCGCGCCGCCCGCAGCGGCGTCTGGGCCGCCCGTGCCACCCGCGTCTGCGTCTGCGGCCCGCTGCCTGTGCTGAAGACGAAGGGGGCCGGGCGGCTTGCTGTCGGGCCTGAGAGCGGCACGCTTGCAGGATGCCTCGTTCGGCTGCTGGCGGGCATCGGCGACGCACTGCCGCTGCGCGCGCGCGCGGCGGCGACCAGAGCTGCCGGCGCCTGCGCCTGTACCGTCGTCGCCGTGGTGACCACGGGCGGCAGCGCCCGCTCGGGCGGCGCCCCCCGCACGGCGGTGGCCGGGTCCAGCACGCTCTGCCCCTCTGCGCGCGGCGTGGGGCGCTGCAGGGCGGCGGCCTCGGCCACAGGCTGCGTCGCGGTGGCCGCCTGGCTCCTCGAGAGCTGGTCGCTCACGGCCTCTGCGCGGGTCGAGGCGGCGTGCTTGGCGCCCGCGATCGCGTGCGATCCCTCGGACGGGATTGGGGAGAACGACTCTGGCGTCGTGGCGGCGGCCTGAGCGCCGAGGTCCGCCGCGGTCGCGCTCAGCGCGCTCAGCCGCGACATCTCCTCGTCCAGCTTGCCGCGCAGGCCCCGCAGGCCGAGCCGCTCCCGCAACTTCTCGACGGCGCTGCCCAGCCGCACCACCTCGCCGCTCAGCAGCGCCGCGTCGCCGCCCCTCGCACTTCCGGCCTGCTCGTTGACCCTGTCGCTCAGCTCCGCGACCGTGGTGCTTTGGCTGGCGAGGTCTCGCTCAAGCTGCCTCACTTTGCCGATCACCTCCTCCAGCTCGCCCATCGGCTGCGAGACCGCGGAGAACTCGGCCATCGGTCTGGCCTGCCTGGCGTCCTGGCTCTCGATCGCCTGCTCCTGCTGCGCGATGCGCGCGAGCTGTGCCTTCTCGGCCTGCTTCGACCTTCTGAGCTCGGCCTCCAGCTCCATGCCGCGGTTGACGTGCATCGACGCCTGGTCTAGCTCCAACTCCTGCGAGCGCCGGGAGTGCTCGACGACCAGCTTGTCCTGCCGGAGCCGCAGGTGCTCCGACTGGTCCTGCCATGCGCTGCCGACCTGCTCTTGCAGCTTCTCCGCGCGCGCGGCCGCCATCTCCCGCAGCTCCTCCAGCTTCTCGCTGCGCTGCACGAGAAGGCCCTCCATGCCGCGGGTGCGAGCCAAGCCCTCCTCGGCCAGCTCCTTCAGCTGCCGCCCCCTGTCCTCCGCCGCCCCGAGCAGGCTCTCGAGCTCCCGCCTGCGCCCCTCACGCTGCGCAGCTTCCTCCTCGAGCTGCTGCCTGCACCGCCGACCCTGCGCCACCTGCTCCTCCAGCTCCTCGATCCGCGCCGCTCCGTGGGCCAGCAGCTTCTCGAGCTCCCGCTCGCACTGCCAGCCTCGCGACACCTGCTCCTCCAGCTCATCAATCCGCGTCGCCCCCAGCGCCAACAGCTCCTGGCCCTCCTGCTGCGCGGCGAGCTTCGCCTCCAGCTCCTCGTTGCGCCGGCTGGCCTCCTCCAGCGCCCGCTCCAGCTCCGCGGCGTGCGCCTCGCCCTGCCGCCGGCCGCTGCCCGCGTCCGCCAGCGCGGCCTCCAGCGCCGCGATCTGACCCGCGTGCTCCTCTCTGGCGGACCTCGCCTCTGCCTCCTCCTCCGCCCACCGCCCGCGCTCCCGGTGCAGGGCGCGGAGCTCCTCCTCCAGCTGCTGCGCGCGCGCCCGCCCCCGGCCCTCCGCCTGCGCCTGCCGCTCCTGGGCCCCGCGGGCCTCCTGCTCCCCGCGGCGCGCGGCCTCCGCCGCCGCGGCCAGCGCGCGGTCGCGCTCCTCCCGCAGGCCTCCGGCCTCGGCCTCCAGCCCGCGGCTGCGCCCGGCGCTCTGCTCGGCGCTCGCCTGGGCCTGCGCCTGGAGCTCGAGCGCCCGCGCGCGCTCCTGCCGCAGGAGCTCCACCTCGCCGGCCTGCGCCCGCAGGAGCTCCTCGAGCTCCGCGCTGCGCCGCAAGTGCCCCTCGGCGGCGGCACTGGCCTCCGCTGCCCGGGCCTCTGCGGCGCCCTGGGCGCCGCGGCGCCTGTCCGCGTCGAGCCTGGCGGCATCGAGCTCCTTCTCCAGCCGCGCCGCGCGAGAGCCCTGCTGGTCCGCCGCAGCCCGGGCCTCCTCCTCGAGGTCTGCGACGCGGACGTGCTCCTGCTTGAGGGCCACGATCTCCGCCTCCAGCTGCGAGGTCCGCCTGGCGAGCTGGTCCGCCCTCTCGGTAGCCTCCACCTCGCGCTCGACGAGCGCGGATTGGTCCAGCTTCATGGCGCGCTTCTCCTCCTCCAGGGCCCGGATGTGCAGAGCGCTGCCCTCTGCGGCGGCCTGGCTCTGGGCTCTCTCGGCTCTCTCGGCCTCGGCGGCATCGCTGGCCGCATGCCTCAGTCGCTCCACCTCCACCTCCAATGCCCGGTTCGAGGCCTCCCTCTCCTCGAGCAGCTTCTCCAAGTCCTGCTGCAGCCAGCTCTGCCGCTCTGCGGCCACGGCTGCGCCCTCCAGCGCCTGCTGCATCTCTGCCGAGCGGCCTTCCAGCTCATCAATCCTGAGCTGGCGGTCGGCCTCGTCCTGGGACGACCCCAGGCCCTGGGGGCCCGCGTGCTCTGCCAGCAGCAGCCTCGACCTCAGCACCTCGATCTCTTCCAGCTGCTTCTGCTCAGTCGATCTCATGGACCCCAAGACAGCCTCGAGGTCGTGGTTGCGCTGCACGTACTCCACGGCTAGGGCTTCGAGCTCTGTGATCTGGGCGGCGTACTGCTGCTGGGCCAGCACGGAGGACGTGAGCGGCATCGAGTAGGGCTGGCCCTCGTGGTGGAGCTGCTCCCCGCTTGGAGGCAGCACCTGTTCCAGGCCGCGCATCAGCAGCTGCTCGGTGTCTGTCGGCAACGCGTGCGGCGACTGCTCCGCGGTGCCGAGCGGCGGCAGCTGCTCGGCGGTGCGCGGAGGCGGCAGCTGGTCCATGGAGCGCGGAAGCAGCTGCTCGGCGGAGCCAGCCACCTGCTCGGCGCTGGGCGGCAGCGTCGTGCGAGCACGCTCATGGCCAGGTGTGAACTGCTCTGCGGAGCGCGGAGGCATCGACTCCGCTGTTCGCGGGGGCAGCTGGTCCATGTTCCTGGGCAGCAGCTGCTCGGCGGTGCGTGGGGGCTTCGCCTCCGCCGTTCGCTGCGGCAACTGGTCCATGGATCGGGGTGTCTCCGTTGTTCTCGGCGGTGGCTGGTCCGCGGAACTCGGAGGCAACTGCTCGGAGGGGCCATGCGCCACCTGCTCGGAATGGAGCAGCAGGGCGCCATCAGCGCCAGGCAGCAACTGCTCCGCAGTGCGCGGGGGCATCGACTCCGCCGTCCGCGGCGGTTGGCCCATGGAGCGGGGAAGCAGCTGCTCGGCGGTGGGTGGGGGCATCGTCTCCGCCGTTCGCGGCGGCTGGCCCATGGAGCGGGGAAGCAGCTGCTCGGCGGTGCGCGGGGGTGGTATCGACTCCGCCGCTCGCGGCGGCATCCTGTCCATGGACTGGGGCCTTGTCTCCGCTGTTCGTGGTGGCAGGTTGTCCATGGAGTGCGGAGGGCCCCAGCCAGCTGGTCCAGGCAGCTGCTCGGCAGAGCGCGGCCACACCTGCTCCGCTGTGCTCGGCGAGAACTGCTCGGCCGTGTGCGGTGGCAGCCGACCCATCGATCCGGGGATCAGCTGCTCAGCGGTGCGGGGCCACATCTGCTTGTCGTTGCGCTTCGGTGGCTGCTCGGCGGTGCGCGGCGGAAGCTGCTCGGAGGTTCGCGGCGGGAGCTGCTCGAAGGTCCGCGGCGCCAGCAATTCGGACGTGCGTGGCGGCAGCTGGTCCATGGAGCTGGGGGCCAGCGGCTCGTGCGTGTCAACCGAGGGTGGCGACAACTGCCCTGCGGTGCGGGGCGGGGGCTGCTCCATGGCGTCGGGCCCGAGATGGTCCTCCGTGCGGGGCAGCAGCTCTTCGGCGGTGCGGGGCGGCAGCATCTGCTCAACGGTCCGCGGCCCGATCTGGTCCTCAGGCTGGCGCGGGCTGGGGCGCAGCTGCTGGGCCGCACGCGGCTCCTCCAGCTCGGGGACGGCGGCGGCACCGCGGACGCGCTTCGACGGGTCGCAGTCGAGGACCTGCGTGTGGGAGCGGTGCGCGGGCGCCGAAAGCAGAAGACGAACAAAGCGCCATAAACGCAGACTCGTGGCGCTCCGCGCGGATCTCTCGGATCCGCGCCGGGCCCCCCTCCCAGGGCGCGCGGAGGTGCGCCAGGGGCGGCGCCGGGGGGGGGCCGCGCGGATCGCAGAGGCCCGCGCGGAGCGCCAAGAGCCTCTGCTTCTGGCGTCGTTGCGTCTTCGAGAGAGCAAGTACCGCTGGGGCTCCGGGTGCGAGCCCGGCTGCGCCGAGCGCGCCCCGGGGAGCTGCGGCGGGGCCGCCCGCGGGTCGCCGAGGGCCCCCCGGCACGGCCCCTCCGGCCCGCCGGGCGGCACGGACAGCCCGCCCGGCACGTCGGGCGGGGCGTCCCGCGGGGGCGTCTCGGCGCCGAGCTGCGCGGTGCCCACGGGCAGCGAAGAGCCGGCGCTGCCAGGCGTCGTCGGGGCGCCGCGGGCGCCACGGGCGGCGTGCTGCGGGGCGTCGCCTGGCTGCAGGCCCCAGGGGCCGGCCGGCGGAAGCGTCGTGGCGCCGCTCGGGTGCTGCAGGAAGGGCGGCAGCTCGGGCGCGGACTGCGGCAACGCCGGGCTGCGGGACCCGCTGGAGGGCGCATGTCCCACGGGCCCGAGCTGCGTGGGGAACGCCTGCTGCTGCTGCTGTGGAGGCGGCATCTCGATCACTGGGCTGCTCGTCGGCATCCTCCCGAACGGCTGCGCGTAGCTGCCAGGCACGGGCAGCTCCTCTGAGATTCCCATCGTATCTGGCGAGCTTCTTGGCACGAGCATGCCGCCCCACCGCGGAGGAGGGCCTTCCTCTAGGCGGCCATCTCTTCGCAGGGCCACCACTGGGCAACACAAAAAAACAGCACGAGCCTGCTGCAGATGCCTGAGAAAAATGACTACGGAGAGGAGGATACGTGGGACCAGAATTACAGTGCGGTCGCGGCCGCAAGAAACCCTCGCAAGAAACCCAACCCTGAAAATCCGCGCGCGAGGTGCTCTGGAGGGGAAACCCAGAGCACCCTGAACGCAGAAGCTCCTTCATGGCCTGCGGGAAATCACCGCGCAGCGCGCGGAGCAAAGAGACCCGGGACACCTGACGAAAAGCATCTGGTCTCTTGATGCGCGCCCCCACTGCAGCGCAGGACGCATCGACGCTGCTGCAGCGCACCATCTCCTCCTCCTCCTCCTCCTCCTCCTCCTCCTCCTCCTCCTCCTCCGCCTCCTCCTCCTCCTCTCCTCCGCCGCCTCCTCCTCCTGCTGCTCCTCCTCCTCCACGTCCTCCTCCTCCTCCTGCTGCTCCTCCGCCTCCTCCTCCTCCTCCTCCTCCTGCTGCTGCTCCTCCTCCTGCTCCACCTCCTCCTCCTCCTCCTGCTCCTCCTCCTCCTCCTCCTCCTCCTGCTCCTCCTCCTCCCCCTCCTCCTCCTCCTCCTCCTCCTTCTCCTCCTGCTCCTGCTCCTCCTCCTCCTCCTCCTCCTCCTCCTCCTCTCCTCCTCCTCCTCCTCCTCCTCCTCCTCGTCCTCCTCCTCCTCCTCCTCCTCCTCCTCCTCCTCCTCCTCCTCCTCCTCCTCCTCCTCCTCCTCCTCCTCCCCCTCCTGTTCCTCCTGCGAGTCCGCGCAACAAAAATCCCCCTCGCTCTTCTCAGGGCGAGGAGCGCGCCCCCCTTGCGAGAGGAGAGCGCCCCCTGGGCCTGCGCTGGCGTCTCGCGCGTCCTGCACCCGTCCAGTGCGTCGTCGTCCTCCTCCTCCTCCTCCACCTCCTCCTCCTCCTCCTCCTCCTGCTCTGCTGCTGCTGCTCCTCCTCCTCCTCCTCCTCCTCCTCCTCCTCCTCCTCCTCCTCCTCCTCCTCCTCCTCCTCCTCCTCCTCCTCCTCCTCCTCCTCCTCCTCCTCCTCCTCCTCGTCCTCCTCCTCCTCCTCCTCCTCCTCCTCCTCCTCCTCCTCCTCCTCCTCCTCCTCCTCCTCCTCCTCCTCCTCCTCCTCCTCCTCCCCCTCCCCCTCCTCCTCCTCCTGCTCCTTTTCCCCTCCTCCTCCTCCTCCTCCTCCTCCTCCTCCTCCTCCTCCTCCTCCTCCTCCTCCTCCCTCTCCGTCCTCCCTCTTTCCTCCTCCCTCCTCTGTCCGCTGCCCGGGCACCGGACCCTCTTCAGGTCCGGTGTCTACCAAGGCCCGGCGTGTGAGCACATGTCCAGCCTACGCGAGAGGTTACCGGCCCAGTGCCGAAAAACCGGCAGCGCGAAAACTGCCGCGCCAAGACTGCAGGCGTGCTGCAGCGGACTCTTGCGTGGGTTCCTGCCAGTGCAAAAAGCCCCGTAACGGCGAGTGGAAGACGAAGGGACTCTCGCGTGGGTTCTGTTAGGTCTTTACGCCTGGGCAGAAGAATCCGCACGAAACTCACCTCGAAATCCAGAACGAACTTCTCCAGGACACTCTGGGCCCATCCTATCGTTTTCCGAACGAAATCCGCTCTGCGATGTTGGCGCCATGACCAGTGGCATGCCAAGGACTGCAAACAGGCAGGACCGTCAGCTTCGACCAGGTGTCCAGGGAGAGCACCGTTTTACAATGGGGTGTGCACATGCCATTGACCCATTTGAGGACGCCTCCATCGAGAGCCACTCGTGGAACACCACTGGACGCCCTCTATCCTGGCCGCGAGCTTTTCAGTCGAGTGCACGCGGCGCTGCAGCTGGCGCCTCATCTTGAAAACGACCGGCCCTCGGTGGTTGCACCTGCTGCACACTTTCAGCATGCATGTGCGCGCCCCTCTGGCAAGAACCCAGTCTTCACAGCGAGCCGCCCCGCGCCCTTCCCACTGCTGCAAGCTCATGACACGACTGTGTGCGGCCGTGGGAAAGAAAGAAGCCCGACTTTGAAAACACGTCGCCCTCCATCCCCGTAGCTGCTGCAACCTCGTGCGCGGCGCTGCTGCGAGAACCTGGGCAACATCACCCGCGGAACACCAGGTCGGCGACGAGGTGTCGCAACCATCACAGGCACCAGAGGGCACCGGTCTTGAGACACCATTCACAAGGTATCGGCTCAACAACGAGACATGGCAACTGTCAAATCCATCAGACTGCACCAGACGCACAACACCACCCGCACGGCACCACGGCAGTAGCGGTGACCCGAGACCGTCAAGGCAGATCGGGCGCCGGCCATGGAACCCCACCCAAGGCAAGAACGCAACGCGAATCCGACAAGGCACCGCAGGGAACAAGACAAATATGATACGAAGTCGCCACCACTGAAGCACCACACGGCAGCATCGAACACCACCCATTTGGGCACCATGGCAAGAACGAGAGTTCGCAATCGCGGGGTGCGTCATAGGGCACCAGCCGTAGAGCACCACCCATAAGACACCGATGCACTTACGAAACATCGCAACCATCAAACACATCATAGCAAACCAGCCAACGAACACAACCCATGCAACACCAACGCAGGAACGAACATTGACAACCCCAATCATGAAACATGGCGCCAACCATACGGCACCGCGCGGGTAACACGAGGGAAGGCACGATACATCGTACCTGTGAACGCACCCTGGGATGCCAATCATATTATCAACATAATCTATCGGCACCACGGCAACAACATAACGACAACTCGAACACATCTACTAACCACAATGTGACAACCATAGAGTAGCGCCCGTCGCAACAGAACTCCAAGACAATAGCGAAACATTGAAGCCAATAGGGCATCGTAGGGCAACAACGAGATGACGCAACCGTCGAGGCACCATAGAGCACCAACGGTAGCGCGCCACTCATAGTGCACTGGTGCAAACACAGCACATCGCAACCATTATCGCATCCCAGGGCACACACCACATAACACACCACCGCTCGTAGAACACCGAGGCAAGAACAACAACTCACTTCTTCTACTTCAAGCTCATGCCAATCCAAGTGCGACCTCCTAGTGCAAGCAATATTTGGGGAACGTGCAGATTCCATTTCTTCTGCGTGCTCTGCAGTCGGTCCCAGCGCCACTTTCAATGAAAGCGGGCATTTGGATGGAGAGATGGGTGGGATGATTCGTTCATTTTGTTTCTGGGGATATGCGAACTGCAATCTGAACGACACACGGAAACTGTGAAACAGAGGAATATAAAACAAGGGTAGGAAACACTTGGAGGGCATGTGTTGCCGCAGCTCTGGTCGAGTTCTGGAAAAAACTCTGCTTTACGAAACTGTCAGGCTTCCTGGTTGCAGGAGCCGCAGGCCGGCAGACAGGAGGGAATCCAGATTGACTCCATTTCCTCTCCGAGGCTTCGGGGAGAGCCAGGTGGTCCACGACATCTTTGCTCATGCCATCAGAGAACATCATTCGCGTGCCAATCCAGCACAGGTGGCGGAGCTGTCCAATGTTTCGAAATTTACGCACTGTAAGTAAGAGCAAGTGCTTGTGAGCTCGAACCTTCACACAACTCAAATTGACAGCGTCGAGGCCATAGCGTGCAACAAGAGACAAATCTAATGCAGGGCGCAGGGCGGACTGCGTGCGCGAGCCTAAAAGCCATGGCGGTTTCGCTGCCTGCACAATCGTCGTCTGATTCAAGTTGTCTTCGGCTCCGTGCAGCTCTGCCACGAAAATGCTGCGACGCACGTGGGGCTTCTTCCAGGATAACAGTCTACTCCCTGCGCTTGCCCGAAGGGGCTGCTAGGCTCACGGTCTTCTACTGGAAGCAGGACACAACCTTTCATCATCAATCCCTGGGTGTTCCCAGCGCTGAAGGAGCTGTCGTAAACGCGCGCGAGCTTCGTTGGAGGCACGAGCTTGCTGTGCTTGAGAGTCTGTGCATGTAGCTTGATCCACTTGGCCAACATGTTAAGACCACGTGCGTGTTTGAAGCCTGGAGTCTTAGAGTGGTGCGGCAAGGAACTGGCGTAAACGCAGCTGACCAACTTAGTCATTGTCATCCACGCCATTCCTCCTAGCAACGTTTGATATGCAAGTGCCGGCGCTGCCGGAGCGAGTGCATCGAGAAACTCCTGCCAATACCTGGCAAGATTGATCCGGCTGAGCGTCTTGGCATACCCGTGCTCGAATGACTTCGATTCGTGCTTGAGCTACGGATGTGGTCTCCAGGTGCGCAATGGAAGCATCACGTGCCTCATCATCTCCAGCTGCCGGAATGACGTCGACGTGTGTTGGCGCGATGAACTGGGAGCGCCCCTGTGCGTCGTGCTTCGCTGACAGCTGGGGGTCCGCCGCGGTCGGGTGGGGCCCGAGCTCCGCGAGAGCCTTGACGACCACAAGGTTTCACATCCTAGGTGCGTCCTCGAAGCATTTTCAGGACTTCCTCCCGACCGTCGAAGTCGGCGCGACTGAAGAACTTCTGGAGCAAAAGGGTGCTTCTGGGCGGCGTTTGGAACGAGACGTCGCGAGACATCTCTATGAATTCTCTCAGTCCCTCATGATTAGCTCTTAAGGCTACTCTCACATAGCTGCAGCCACCTCCAGAATATTTTGCTTCGCATACGTAACTCACTGAACCTCGCTGGGTTTAGACGAAAACACAAATCGCGACCTCGTGGTGTGTTGAATTCAGGGAACGGGTTTCCTGGATGTGCGGGAGCTGCTGCTGCTGCTGCCGCCGCCGCTATTGACCTCGCTCCGCTACCATGCGAAATCCCGAGGAGGAATTGCACGAGAACAGATCGATGTAGTTGTCACAAGGCAAAGAACGAACTGTGCACTGCTTGTTCGCTTGAGCCAAACGGCGTCGGTAACGACATCCGCCTGACCACTAACACAGCGCATCCTTGTCACCCAGTCGCAACGCTATGTTCTAACACCTCCTGCTCCTCCTCCTCTTCCTCCTCCTCCTCCTCTTCCGCCTCCTCCTCCTCCTCCTCCTCCTCCTCCCCCTCGTCGCCGTCGCTGCTGTCCTCCCCTCCCCCTCTCCCCCTCCACTCCTCCTCTTCCTCCCCCCTCTTCCTCGTCGTCGCCGCCGCCGTTGTCCTCACCTCCTCCTGTCCCCCCCCCGTCGTCGCCGCCTCAGGCCCTCGCCGTCGTTGTGGTCGTGGTGGTCGCCGCCGCCGTCCCCGCCGCAAAGGCCCGCCTCGATGCAGGCCCGAGCGCCGCCTCACTTCAGCGGCACGGCCCGGGGGCTGGGAGGCAGGCCAGGCCACGAGGGAACGCGGGCTGACGCGGGCGGGCGGGGGCGGAGCGGAGGGAGGAAGCGGAAGGAGGGGAGGGGAGGGAGGAGGGAGAGACAATCAAGAGCACAAAACATAAACTTCCAGAGGTCCGCGCGGCATTGCTGGATCGGCGGTGGGGCTCCCAGGCGGCGCCTCCGGCGCCGCACCTGGCGCGCCCCGCGCGCCGGGAGCAGGGGGGTCCAGCCCGATCCGAGAAATCCGCGCGGATCTTGG
This sequence comes from Prorocentrum cordatum, assembly GCA_963575745.1. NCBI lineage: Eukaryota > Dinophyceae > Prorocentrales > Prorocentraceae > Prorocentrum > Prorocentrum cordatum. Next base: position 16,265 of record CAUYUJ010018824.1, on the reverse strand, counting down.
AAAATTGATGGTCATGTCATTGTTTATTCCCCGAGGGGAGGGGAGAGAGGGGAGGGAGGAAGGATTGGATCGTCCTGGAGAGCACTTATCGCCACGGCTGGATTCTCAAGAGGATCCTCGGAATTCTTGTCAGAGCGCACTCCGTGGGAGGCCTGGGGGAGTAGCAGCGGTGCCGGTACCCTCTGGTTCGCCCAGAGGCGAATGGGGAATAAAGAGGGTGCGAAGGAGGACCGAGGGAGGAGGAGGAGAGGGAGGAGGAGGAGGAGGAGGAAGAGGAGGAAGAGGAGGAGGAGGAGGAGGTGGAGGAGGAGGAGGAAGAGGAGGAGGGACGGGGGGAGGGGCGAGAGGGGCCCTGAGATCCGACGCCGCGGGGGGAAATGCTGCAATCGTGAAGCATCACGACCTGGAACCTCGACCCCGCCTCTCTCTCAGCGGCGATCTCTCTGGTCGGGTCGATCCGTGCGGGCCCCCGCAGCCAGTGCGACGATCGGACCTCAGGCGCAGCGGCGCCCGGCGAGGCCCTCCGCCGCAGGGCCCCCCGCCGCCCCCGGGGCGGCGAGCCCCTGCCGCCGGCTGCACGCAGGACCCAGGAGATCCGATGCTTTGATCTTTTTCAATCCTCCTCCTCCTCCTCCTCCTCCTCCTCCTCCTTCTGCTCCTCCTCCTCCTCCTCCTCCTCCTCCTCCTCCTCTCCCTCTCCTCCTCCTCCCTCTCCCTCTCCTCCTCCTCCCTCTCCTCCTCCTCCTCCTCTCCTCTCCTCCTCCTCCTCCTCCTCCTCCTCCTCCTCCTCCTCCTCCTCCTCCTCCTCCTCCTCCTCCTCCTCCTCCTCCTCCTCCTCCCCCCCTCCTCCTCCTCCTCCTCCTCCTCCTCCTCCTCCTCCTCCTCCTCCTCCTCCTCCTCCTCCTCCTCCTCCTCCTCCTCCTCCTCCTCCTCCTCCTCCTCCCTCCTCCTCCTCCTCCTCCTCCTCCTCCTCCTCCTCCTCCTCCTCCTCCTCCTCCTCCTCCTCCTCCTCCTCCTCCTCCTCCTCCTCCTCCGCCAGGAGTCTCGACCGGCTCCCGGGGACCAACTTTTCACCCCGAATCGTTTTTCGACGGCCCCGGGGCCCAGCGGGGGCCTCTATAAGGCCGAAAACGGAGAAAAACCTCCGCCTGGATGCTCTCCATGCGTCGGGTCTTCGGGGGGACCCCCGGGCAGGCAGCCACCTCTGGCGCGCGGTGCGACGGCAGCGGCTCGCGAGAGCGCGGGCGCTCTGAGGACCCCCCGAACGCCGCGCGCCAGTGGCCGCTTCTCTGGGCAACGCGCAGGAGCGACCCCTGGCAGGCGCAGCCTCTGGTGTGCGGTTTCGCGCGGGGCCCGAGCAAGCAGGCCGCCGCTGTCGCACCGCAGTCGGCGCGCTCGGGGCGGCCCAGTGCTGGACACCTCGTTGAACCGTGTAGCCACCCTTCGCGCTCTTGATGACGTGCCAGGAGGATGCAGTGCAGTGCCTCCTCCAGGCGGGGCCCTCGTCCAAATGACAGGCCCAACCGAACTGGTGTCCCCAGGGGGGGGGCGCTTCCGGTAGCGGAGAGCGGGGGGGCGTGCAGGGGCGTAGCAGGAGGGGGGGTGAGGCCGGTGGGCCTGCCACTGCGCCAAAAGGGTCGCCCTGGCGAAGGGCCACTCTTACGTGCAGTCGACGGGGCGCTCACGTGCAGCCGACGGGGGCTGGCATGTGGCGAGCGGGTCCCGAAGGAAGCGGGTCCTGGACACCCCGGCCCCCGCTCCTGGGACCGGCTCCTCCTCCCGAGCTGTCACCCGACGGCCCCGGGGGGCCGTGGAGGGCCCCGAGGGCCCGAAGACGGCGAGGCGCCTCGGGACCCGCTCCTCTCTCTCGGGACCCGCGCGCTGCACGGCGAAGCGGGGCGGCCCGACCCCCTCCCGCCCCCGGCATGCGCGGGCGGCCGGCGGGGCCGCTCGGAGGCGCGCGGGCCCCGCGCCCCCCCCGCGCGCGGCGCGGCGCCCGCGGGGCCGCTCTCGGAGGCCCCTCGAGGGAGCCCTCCGCGGAGGGGGCCTCGGGGCGGCCCGCCGGCGGGGGCCTCCGAGCGGTGCTGCGCTGTGGGCGGAGGGGGGGCTGCGGGCGGCGGCGGCACGGGCGGCGGGGGGCGGAGGGCGGCGTCGAGGCGCGCCTGCTGCGCGTGCGCGCGTGCGCGCGGAGAGGGCGCGCGGGCTTCTGCGCGCGCGCGGGAAGCAGGCCTCGAAGAGACGCGGGTGGCGGGAGCCGGGCGGCGCCAACGCGTTGTTCTGTCGTGTTTGGCCTGTGCTGATTTTTGTGAGTCAGCTTGTTTGCTGGTCTGTTTTCCGCTATTAGCTCGTTCGTTCGTTAGTTAGCTACTTACTTCGTTTGTTTGTTTGTTTGTTTGTTTCTTCGTGTGCTTGTGTGTATGCGTGTGAATGTGGTGTGTGTGTGTGTGTGTTTTGCACGCGCACCCACCCCCCTCGCGGAGAAAGGGGGGAGGTGAGGGTCGCTCTTTTCCTCGAGCAACAAAGGGCTGCAGGATTTCCTGGATCCTCCAGGACAGTCTAGATTATATTTTATATAATCATATATCTATGTGAAACTACAAACTTCCTAGCACCTCTCCTTGGGCGCTGGAAGCGGCTCGGCCTCCAGCCAAGAAAAGTGAGCCACAGGGAAGCCTCTTTGTGCTCCCTGGGCAGGCGTCGCAACGGCGCTGGCCCCCTAAACCCATCGCGGGGCTACCCGCTGAGGGCAGGCGCGGGGCAAACCGCAGCCTGTAAAACAAAGCTCACCCTCGGCCGTCGTAGTGCTTCCTGCGACCATTCTCCTAGCCCTCTCCGTGGATCACCTGAGAGCCTCTGGAACGGTCTCGGCACTCGCCCTTGAACGTCTCGATCCACTTCTGCGCAGCCTCTGGACTGCTGATGTCCTGCAAGCTAAGCTTGGCAAGAGGTCCATGCGCTGTAGCCATCACCCGCAGCTGCTCGATCTCCTTGGCCTGGCGATCCGACAGAACACCTCCGTGCTTGATCATCCTCGTGACCAGGTCTTCTTTGATCCCTGACACGGCCAGGCTCTTGGCCTTCAAGACAGCTCGCAGCTCAGCCACAAGAAACGTGTTTAAGAGCTTGTGCCTTGCACCTTTGTCCTGCTGTGCACACACGGTCTTGAACTCGACGTCAGCCCGCGCAGATGGTGGGCAAGTGCTTCCAGAGGCGGGGCTAACCGCACCCTGGAGGAAGAACTTGTCGTAGAAGTTCTTGAAGTAGCAACCACACCAGCACCCCAATAAGAAAGTACTCGCTGCAGTCACCATAACAAGTCCCAACATCAAGTAGAACCTGAACTCCTCGCTCTCCACATAGTGGCTGACAGGCGCGGGGCAAACCGCAACCTCGTCAGATCCTCCGTACACTGTCACCTTCTCGCCTGACGCCTTCGTCACGACCTCCGTGAAAACTGCCATTGCGCTCAAGCCCGTCATCTGCTTTCCGAACCTGAGGTTGAGAGTGGTGCAATGCTTCTCGATTGTCGGCCACTCGCTGTACTTCGTGAGCATGTCGGCTGTCATCTTGCTGGTGTCCTCCTTGTGAAGCTCGAACGCCTTGAGACGCAACCGCTCCTGAATCCACAAGTACCTCAGCTCCAGATGCCTGACCTTGCCCACCCCAACTCGGCTGCACATGCCACGTCCAGCTGTGCTGTCACTATAGATCTTCAGGTTGCAGGGCCTCTGGGTCTCGATCAGGTAAGTCTTACACTGAAGTCCTCTGGCTGTCGCACTTCCCGTAGCATACATCTCGGATTCCCCTGAACTTAGGGCTATCGTACTCTGCGTCACTGAGTAGCAGTCCCAAGTGTGGTCGCCATACCTCACAGCTCCTCCACTGGTAGATCGCCGCTGTAGTTCACTCGTAGGTGCCCAATCCGCATCACCATCTACACGAATGCCTTCAGGAGTACCTTGAAGTGGGTAACACCAGACCAAAACAGGCTGTCCTTCGTAGTACCTTCCAAGTCGCTGAACACGCGCATGCATCAAGACGTTCGGGTTGGAGACGTGCTGCATCGCTGTCTTGCTGGCGTACATCGTGTCGGGCCTGTCCGAAGAAAGGTAAAGAGCGGTGCCTGCTGCACCCGCCACTTCTCGAGCACGATCCTTGGAAAGAAGGTCTAGGCTGTCTCGTCGGCCTTGTCCTGTAGCTTTCGTTCCTGGAGTAGGAGCTGGTTTACAACCTCGCTTCTGCGTCCACTTGATCATGAAGTCCACATGCTTGGGATCGGCAGTCCAGAAGAAACCTGGCTCCTCGCAACCTGGCAACTTGTCGGTGTAGCCGATCGTCCTCTTGAGGTATGTAGTCTGCCCCACCGCTCCTGGTCCAAGTCTGGCGCTGGCCGTGACCTCAAACTGCTGCTTCAACAACTCGTCCAGCTCGTCCAGCTGCTCGTCGTAGCCTTCAGCAAGAAAGTCATCGCCATGGCAGATCGCTGTGCTATCCTCGTCGAAGGGGGCTGTGTTGGGGCTAGCAGGTAAGTAGAACACGTTAGGAGTTCCAACCAAGCATTCCCAATGGCCGTCGTCCATAGTAGTTCTCACAAGCTCACCCCACATCTGCGACGCCTTCCTGGTACCGTTCATGGCCTTGCGTAACCACCAGCACCTTCCAGGCGGACACAGCTCTCTCCCAGGATGCACGTAGATCGTCTCGTCTAAGTCAGCGTTGAAGAAAGCCTTCCTGACGTCCCAGACTTGTATCTTCCGCAGGTGCTGCCCGCTGGAAGTTGGACTTGAAGCGGCACGGCTCAGCGTCGCTCTGACAATCATGAGCGGGGGCGTGCCTTGGTGGTTGTCCTCCCTGACCTCGTACTTGTTCACCTCGGTTGCTACGAACCTCCACCTGACCTTTCCTTCTTTCATGTGGGCTATCGGGAAACCTCCAATGTGCTTGCCGTCAGTCGCCGTCGATGTCGCCACTTCCACGTAGACCCCGTAGTCTTTCATGGCCTGCAGCTCGTCGTCGCGACCCTTCTGATACAGGTCCTCATCCAGAGGCTCTCCAGTATAGTAATCGTAGTGTATCGTCTTTGGGCTCCACTGGTCTTTCTCATGCAGCTCGGCGCTCACCTCAACCATCTGCTCCACCTGCTGATCCTCAGGATCTCCGAAGTGGCTCCTGATTGTGCCGATGTGGCTCATCAAACATCTCCTGCATGCACACTCAGCTTGGTGGCATTCTCGTAGCTGGCATCGTGACGAGTGCTTCTCACACCTCTCGGAACATCTCGCACTGCGCTTTGGGTGTGGATCCCACATGGGGTCGAAGCTCTCGTCGTAGCCCTCCTCGCAGACTGCCAACTCACAGACAGAGAGATGCCCAATGCTTGCTACCCTGGGCTTCTTGACCTCAGCTCCTTCACGAACTTCACCTGGGGCACTTCGCCGAAAGTCGCTCCTGAGCTCGCCACTCTCCGTGTCCATGGCTGTCTGCACCTCAGCCTCTCCTGGGCCAGGGACCATAGCTACGTCGCTGGCAGCAGGTGCGGGGCTCACCGCAACCTCACTGCTGCTTGATGCCGCTGCTCCTCCTGGTGCGGCTCCAGGCGCGGGGCTACCCGCAGCCGGTGCTGGCACCACGACTGTAGCCTCAGGGGCCACAGGGTCCTTTGCCAACTTCTCGCGCAGCAAGTCGGCCTGAATGGTCTCGAAACGCTGTCGGCAGGCTGCCGAATGCGAACCGTATCCTGTACTGCACTTCCTGCACTCGTCAGTAGGACCATGAGCATCGATCATGCGCTCCGTGATGTACATGCTGCGTCCGATCGTTCCTGAACTCTTGTCGGGCGTCTGCTTCCAGGGCGTCACCCTGATGTGCTGGATGAGCTCGGGCTGCCATCTGAACTCCTCAGGCATCCTTCGCACCGTTCTGACCTTCTGCACTCCACGTTCAGGATCGATCACGAGATGTGTATCGTCCAGCTCACTCTTACCAACCCAGATTCCTTTTGCGAAGCGGGCTTCCCATTTGCCACGTCCCGCGGCAACTCTGGCTGAGATCCGATACCAGACCTGCTCACCCATCTCCGCAATCTCGCCGTTGTACTCTTTGCCGTAGAGCATCTTGTAGGAGGAACCTCCGTGACTGCGAGGCTGGAATCTGGTAATCATCCACCCCACTGAGTTCACAAGCCATGGCACGATCGGATCCGTCATCTTGATCTCACAGCCCAGCTTGTGCTCCAGCTTCAGCTTGTAGGCTCGAAGTAGACCAGCTGCTAGCTTGTTAGCTCCTTCAGCGTAGCCTGCACTTTGCTTGGAAAAGGGCGGTGATCCCCGCACCAAGGTTGAGTGTGATCTGCGATCTCGAACTGCCTGCGCCAGAGCCATGGTGGCAGGCTCCTGGTCTGTCTGAAGTATGACTGTTGTGTGGCCCCAAGCTTCCAGCACGCCTAGCAGGAAGGACACCTTGTAGTCATCCGTCTCCTTGTTCGCGTACAACGTCGCCTGAGCCAAGATCTTACAGTCGATAACATTCAAGACAGAGACCGCTTGGTCTAGCTCGGCCTTCGTGACCGACATCTTCTCCCTGATGCTGAAGTAACCTCCTTTAAGCTTGTACTTCGCAGCCAGCTGGTCCGTCCCTACGTAAAAGATGTCGAACATGACCTTCGGGATCTTGTTCTCATCAGCTGGTTCCTGAGCGTGGTGTGGGTCATCGTCTGCTCGAGCCTGCACGCAGATGGGACACCAAGGCCGAAAAGGTAGATGATGCCCTTCGTGCGCGGCTCTCTCCGCAGCACTAGGTTGGTGAGGAGTCTTCAACACTCTCGTTGGCACAGTTGTGGTCTCATCAGCTTCAGGACCTAGAACCTTCGGCAAAGATCCAGCTTCCTGTTCAGCTGGTACCTTCCTCGGTAGCGTCTTTCGGACCGCAGCTACCTTTGAAGCTTCTGGTTGAGTCTGGCCGTCGATGATGTGATCGTACTCTAAGTAGTAGTTGCCTTGGTGACGCCGTAGAGGTACGAACTCAGCTCCGTCAGGTGGCTCGACGGTACCGTTGATGATCCAGTGACCTGCAGGGCTATGAAGAACACTCTGACCACGTTGTACTACAGCATCTGTAGCCACAACTGGGTACTCCACATCGGCAACCTCTGCACCGACTTGAATAACCTCTCCTCCTCGGGATAGGTTCAGCTCCACGTGGCCGTACCTCTCGATCTCCTCGCCTCCTATGCCCTTCAAGCCGACAACGTTGCTGTCCGTCGGCGTGTAGTTATGCTTGGTCACCTGTGATCTCGGTATCGCACTGATCTGCGCACCTGAGTCGAGCATGATCGCATTCCGAAGCGGGGCTAACCGCAATCGGTCATCTGCAGGGCTCTGATCTTCATCCACGGGCCGAAGACCAGCGACGGTGACATGCCTGGGGCCGGCCAGCGCGGGGCTCACCGCTGCTGGCACATCGCAGCACTTACTGATAGTCTTTCTTGTGCTTCTTTGGTCTTGGCTTCTCGTTGTCGTCTGGCTCTTCCTTGTCCTTGAACCAGTTGTCCAGGCAGTACTCGGCACACGCGGCACAGTAGTCCAGCTTCCACTGATCGAAGTGCCATCGCCATCCTTCAAAGGTCTTCTTGCAAGAGCAGCAGACATATTGGTGGTAGCTAGGCAAGCAGTACTTCCAGTCGATCGTGTGGCTGCGCTTCTTGAGACCTCTGCCCTCAGGGCCAGAATCATCTTCGCTTGCAGCGCGCAGTTGACTGGGCGCAGCACCTGCTGAGTCATCGCGCTGTCGGCGCTTCCTTGACTTCCCAACATCTGTTGTGTAGGTGCTGTCGAACTTGTTCCTGTGCCCACTCCTGCCTGTCGTAACCTTTCGAGCTCCCTGACTGCCGCTGCCCCGATCTTCTTCTTTTCTTTTCCCTTCTCTTTTCGGAGCTGCTTCTTGTCCTTCTTGTCCTTCTCGGATGTATTCTTCTCGTCGGCGATCCGCTTTCGGCAGTTTGCGCTGCGGTGGCCCTTCTTGTGACAGTAGTGGCACTCGATCTCGGCGTCGGGATTCGGTGGCCTCTCCTTGCCCTTGCCGTCTTTCCCTTTGCCGCGGCCTTTCCACGGTCTCTTTCCGCCCTTCAGCGCGCCTATCTCCATCGGGTCGTCCTGAACCGCTCGCTCTGCCATCAACGCCGACACCACCTCGGCTCTCAGGAGCTCGTACGTACTTAGCCGACTGCTGTTCCGAAACACGTGCTTCTGCAGCTCGTCGTGATCCTTCAGCGCCTTTGTAAGGATGCCTCGCTTGATCAGGTCCGAGACTGGTTCTCCTGCCATCTTCTGGTACCTTGTCATGTCCTCGTCCAGCTTGCTGATGCTCACCATCACGTCTTCTTTGGCGTCGAACTTCGTGTCCGTGAGCTTGGTCCACATCGCCAGCACGTTTCCTGCCTCGCTCGGGTTGTACTCCTTCTGAAGTTTCCTCCAACACTCGGCTCCTTCTCCTACTGGGCTGTTCCTCACGATCAGCTCGCCTACTGAGTCCTCGGGCATCGCCAGGACCAGGCCGTAGTACAACTGCGTGCTTAGCTCTTCCTCCTGCGCGTCCAGGTTGACGTTGTCCACCTCCTGGGCTCCGTCCTCGCACCTTTCCAGAAGATCTCGGTACCTTCGATCCTGGGCGATCAGGTACGCTCTGTACTGGAAACTGAACGTCTTCCAACTCGCCCTGTGGCCGTCGAACGGCTTCACCTTGTGAAGAATCTTCGGATCCATCATCTCGCCGCGCGGGGCTACCCGCTGCTGCTGAGCCTGTTGCTGAGCTTGAAGCTGACCTCGCATCTCTGCGATCGTCACGTCTCTGTTCTGAAGTTCCTGTCTCATGTTCTGACTCTCCGTCGTCAGCCTCTGAACTTGATCGACCAGTTGCTGCAGCTGCTGCTCCATCTTGATAGTCTAGCACGTCGCTGACACGCTTCCCTATCCTCTCGATGTCGCTTCTCAGCTGCCTCGTCACCGCTGCTCGCTCCTCCTGCGTGAGCTGCGCTCTGCTGCCGCACGCCTTGAGCTTCCTAAAGGCGGTCCCTCGGAGCTCGCGGTGCTGACGCGTGTCCGCCGACCTGCCTCCTCGCTTGTTCGGCTTCTTGGCCTTCTCCGTGGCTGCTTGGCCTCCACTGTCAGAGCGCGGGTCTGACCGCAGCTCTGACTAGCAAGGGGTCCTCTCGGCGCTCGCGTGGATCGGCCCGCCAGCTGCTGAGGGGCTCCTTGAGCTCGCCGGGGTGCGGAGCGGCCCGCGATCCTCAAGCGAGCTAGCAACGCATGCCACGCGCACCCACCCGCCCTCGCGGAGAATCGCGGAGAAAGGGGGGAGGTGAGGGTCGCTCTTTTCCTCGAGCAACAAAGGGCTGCAGGATTTCCTGGATCCTCCAGGACAGTCTAGATTATATTTTATATAATCATATATCTATGTGAAACTACAAACTTCCTAGCATGTTTGGTCTTCATGTCGTGTGAGAATTCATTTCTGAATAATTATGGCTATTCCCTCCCCTACCGGTGTCCATTCTGTTTTTCAATTCGTGTGCCCCGCCTGGGGCTCGCACCAAGTTTTTTCCCAACCATCCTGTGGTGTTGGGTCCTCGTTTTGAAGAGACAGCGCCCCGCGTTCCTTCATTTCCTTCCTTCCTCATCCTGTCCTCCTCCTCCTCCTCCTCTTCCGCCTCCTCCTCAGGAGGACTCCTGCTCGATCTCAGCTCAGCCAGCGCCGCCAAACCAATCACACGTTTCGTGGCCTCATAGGCAGCTCCAAGGTCTCAATGGCACCGCCCGCATGCGCCAACGCCACCCATTTCGGCACACACACACACACATCACATGGATCGTCGCCACATGGGGAGCACCACCGACGGCCCCAGTGGCGCCGCCCGAATGCCAGCATGTGTCCACGCGACTCAGGTCGGCACACCCCTCACACGCTTCGTGGCCCCATATTGGAGCCCCACCCAAGGCCCCAGTGGCTGCGTTCGCATGGCGGCCCCGCAGACATTTCGGCACCCCCCTCACACGCTTCGTGGCCGCAGGGGGTGCTTCACACAAGGCCCCAATGGCGGCGTTCGCATGGCGGCACCGCACCCATTTTGACACACCTTCACACGTTCCGTGGCTCCATCGGGAGCTCCAGCGAAAGCCCCGGTGGTGGCCCCGAGCCCACTTCGGCGCACCCCTCACGCGTTTCGTGGCTGAGTCGGGAGCTCCACCGAAGGCTCCAATGGCAGCGTTCGCATGGCGGCCCCGGGCGCAGTCTGGCACATCCTTCACACGTTTCGTGGCCCCCAAAGAGAGCTCCACCGAAGGCCCCAGTGGCAGCGTTAGCGAATGGCGGCCCCGCACCAAATTTGGCACACCCCTCACACGCCTCGTGGTCCCATAGGGAGCCCCACCCAAGGCCCCAGAGGCTGCGTTCGCATGGCGGCCCCGCATTCATGTTGGCACACCCTCGCACGTTTCGGCGCACCTCTCACACGTTTCATGGCCCAGTAGGGAGCTCTACCGAAGGCCCCAGAGGCAGCGTTTGCCTGGCGGCCAGCGCCATGTTTGGCACACCCCTCACACGTTCCGTGGCCCAACGTAGTTGCACCGAAGGCCCCAGTGGCTGTGTTCGCATGGCGGCCGCGCACTCATTTTGCCACACCCCTCACACGCTTCGTGCCCCGAGCTCCACCGACGGCCTTAGTGACAGCGTTCGCATGGCGGCCCCGCGCCTACTTCGGCACATTCCTCACACACTTCGTGGCCCAATAGGGAGCTCCACCGATGGCCCCAGTGGCAGCGTTCGCATGGCGGCCCCGCACACATTTTGGCATACACACACAGAGATCACACGTTTCGGCACACCCCTCACAAATTTCGCCGCCTCAGAGGGAGCTCCATCGAATGCTCGAGTGGCGGCGTTCGCATGGCGGCCCTGCACCCCTCACACGTTTCGTGGCCCCATAGGGAGTTCCACGGAAGGGCCCAGTGGCAGCGATCGCATGGCGGCCCGCACCCATTTGGGCACACCCCTCACGCGTTCCGTGGCCCCATAGGGAGCTCAACCGAAGGCCCCAGTGTCAGTGGCAGTGTTCGCATGGTGGCCCCACACAGGGAGCTCGACCGAAAACGACATTCACAAACGCGGTGCTCACAACTGCATGTGGTTGCGTCCTTCGCCAAGCTAATCTATCAGGGAGGGTCTTTATGCTAAAACTGCGTTGCAGGCCCGTGGGCTACAACACAGCGGCTCCCGCCTGAGTATATCTCCTGGCCATCTATTCAGGAATCACGTTTTCGCTTGAGCCTATTTTTGCAACCAATTCAAAGTCGCGCTCGCGCCATCCTGCAAACGCTCGGGACTACTTCGCAATTGATTCAGAGTTGCGCTTTTGCCTGGGGCTTCCTGCTTTTGACGCCCGCGAGCCGCGCTATTGCACGAGACATTCCTGCAATCTACCCATGGGATCGTGCTCTCTCTCTCTCTCTCTTCAGCCTGTGTCGCAATCTACGAAATTCGCGTCAGTGCCCCGCCCGACCAGCCCCTCCAGGCCCGCCTGGCCGACCCGCCCGCCAGGCTCCGTCGGCTCGCGAGCCTGAAGACCACCCGCCCGCTTTCGTGTCCCATTCGACCCGCTCGTCGTTGCGAGGTCCGCCCGCTCGACCGGGCCGTCTGGGCCCGCCCGCCCGACCCGCCCGTGGGGGCCGCCCGCCCGCCCCGGGCCTGGCCATCGCTCGGACGTCCATTTCCTGTGCTTTTTTCGGCTTCGTGCGTGGCTTTTTCGCGAAATGATCAAGGATGCTCCTCGATGGTCCTCGCCGAAAGAAAAATGCACACGTCCGAGCGATGCCAAGGGGCTGTCTGGCCCTGCCGCTTGCGGTCCGGCTCCCGCCCCTGCCCCCGCTGACCTCTCTCTCGCGTCTCAGCCTGCTCTCCCGCCCGTGCCCCTCTCCTCCCCCCTGCCTTCCCGCACTCCCGTCCTCCTCGCTCTCTGCTTCTTGTCCTGTCTCCACGTGGCAGGCGAGGAAGCCAGATCCCCCAGGGGGGCTTCGATCGAAGGCGAGGAGGGCGGGGGTCGATGGCTTGGGATGTACATGCTGGAAGATGGCTCGACTCTGGCAACAAATGGCGTGACTTGGCAATGACTCGGCGCGGGCCCAGCAACGCCACGCGACACCGACTGCGACCGCTTCTTTCGCCGCGGCCTCACGCGTACACCTTTCGGGCCGCTCCGGCTTGGCCTAAGCGCGAGAGAATCATCCCACCGGCCAGGAGGCTGCCCGTCAGCACGACGCCCCTCTTGAAGATCTTGGCGGGGGAAAGCTGGGAGTTCGTTTGCACCGAGACAGACCGACTCGCTAAGGGGGAGAGGCGCGGAGGAAGCAGCGGCAACGCGGAGATGAGGGGCCCGGAAGGGACAGGGCGAGGAGGGTAATGTGGAGGGGGAAAGAAGGGAGTGATGCGAAGCGCGGCCTGAAGGGTTGGATTAGGGAGGAGAAGGAGGAAAATGAAGACGAGAAGGAAGATTAACTATGATGATGAGAATGCTGAGGATGATTAGGTATGAGGATGAAGAGGAAGACGAAGGTGAGGCGGAGGAGAAGGGGATGATGATGAGGGGGAGCAGAGGAAGGGCCTCTCTCTCCACCTTCTTCTTCTTCTTCTTCTTATTCTTCCTCCTCCTCCTTCTTTCACCACCTCTCCCTCGCTCTCCCCTTCCCCTTCCCCCTCCTCCTCCTCCTCCTCCTCCACCTCCTCCTACTTCTCCTCCTCCTCCTCCTCCTCCTCATCATCCCCCTCCATCCTCCCGATCTCTCCATGTTCTCCTCCTCCTCCTCCACCTCCTCCTCCTTCTCCTCCTCCTCCTCCTCCTCCACCTTCTCCTCCTCCTCCTCCACCTCTTCCTTGCTCTCCTCTTTCCTCGCTCCTCCTTCCGCCCTCCCCTCCCCTCTCGACCCCGCTACGGCGGCATCCCTCCGGATCCCTGCTGGGAGCGATCTCTCGAGGCGCTCCCAGCCGTGGAGCCGAGGCTCGTGTCCTCGATCCCCCCCCCCCCTGAGGAAAGCGAGGAGGAGGAGGGGGAGGAGGAGGAGGAGGAGGAGGAGGAGGAGGAGGACGAGGAGGAGGAGGAGGAGGAGGAGGAGGAGGAGGAGGACCAGTGTGAACCCAAGACTTGCCAACGATGTCGGAATGCAGCCTCCCTCCAAGCTCCCTCTTTCTCGGCCCCCACAAGGATTCATTTTCACTGAAGGTACTGCCCCTTTGGGAGACAACCGTTTGAAAGTCCTGAAGCGTGCCAGGGCACCATTAACAAGACTTCAACACCACGAATCAACCTGCCTGTTGCGTCTTCACGATCTTGAACCGTGCCAAGACGCCGCGTCTGGGATTTCATCACCGCGAATCAACGTAACTGTTGCGCCCTGACAGATTTGAATCGTTCCAAACGCCGTCTCTGGTACGGTAACCGGGTTAAGCCGTGAAGCTCTTGCAACGTTTTAAAACGAATGTGCGCGGCGCTAATGCGAGAACCACATTTTGAAAAAGAGCCGCCCCCAATCCGTGAAACTCTTGCACACTGTTGCAACGAGTGTACGCGGCGCTACTGCGAGAGCCACATTTTGAAAGGGAGCCGCCCTCACACTCGTACTCGTCGTCGGCATCGTCGTGCTGATTCTTCCCTGGGCCGAGAATTTCGAACAAGTTTGCACGCTAAACTCCGCGGGGCTTCTCCTGGCTGTCGCGTCGCAGTCCACCGACAAACGGGCGCGACTTCGCTCCGTCGTCGCGATGGGGCCAACATTGTCGGTGTCCTCTTCCTCGTTGCGACCAATTTTGTTCCTGGGCTGCACCGACGCCGAACTGCACCAGCCCGATAAGTCCTTACGGCCGCCAGCCGCGGCACTGCCGCTGCGCTGTGCAGGAAAAAACCCGCCCTCTTCGAGGTTGGTGTCTTCGTCGTCGTCGTCGTCGTCGTCGTCGTCGTCGTCGTCGTTGTCGTCGACGTCGTATTGAGGCGACGGTGTCATTGGTCTGCTGCCCTCAGGGAGAAAGTCCATTGGCTGCTTCGCATGGACCGGTCCCTTGCGACCTTTGCATTCCCCTTCGATGAACTTGGTTGCGACCCCGCCATCTCAACCGTGGTCGTCATCTCGCGGGCAGAATCCCACGCACTCCACGTCGCCGACGTACGGGGTCTGCGAGGAAGATGGCACATGCCTTCATCTCCGCACCGCCCAACATCCGGAATCTCAGGAAGTCCAGCATCCGACTCTTCTCGGTGTCCGTGGACGGGTCGACCATGGCCTTGCAGATCTTGGCGCGCGCGTGGAAGGCGCTCGCCCCCATGTCGGAAACGGACGGGCCGGCGTCGATCTCAGAGTCTGCCGCAACGCCGTCCTGACGGGATTGACCCAGAAGGTCGCGTCTCCTCGCGCGGTCGGACTTCCTCTTGTCGCCGTCGCTGTAGGACTGACCGCCGCCACTGTCGACACCCTTCGCGTTGTTGATGGCGCCGTCCTCAGCTGGCGAAGCCTTGGCTTTCGCCTTTGCTCTGCTCCTGCTCGCCCTGGGGTCCATATGCTCCAGCGACGTGAGCGCGGCGATGGGCCAAAATGGCCACAGAACGACGATGACGAGGACGAGGAGAACGAGGCTAATGAGGACGAGGGTGAAGACGGCGACGACCCTGGAGGTCTTTTCTTTGGAGGCCCCTGGAGATGTCCAAGAATTCCCGGAGGTGTCCGCAAGCCTCCAGAGGTCCCGCGAAACCTCCAGAGATGCTCCCCGAAACCGTCTGGAAGCCCCAGAACTCGACGACTCACTGAGCCGGGTCATTGCAAACTCGGGTCAGTCAGGCTTTGCAAGATCCTGCAACACCCCGCAGCATCCTGCACCCAAGCCCGGGTCAGTGCGCCCCTGGCCCTGCAGGATCCTGCAAATATATCGGGCTCTCTGATCGACCCCCGTCTGCATCGGCCCCCGTCTCCTTGAGCCCCGCAGAACGCTCCGTCCGATCTGCCCGGCGCGCGCCGCGAAAGGAGGCAAGGGCGCGCCCTCCTGGGAAAAGCTGCCTGCGCCCTCGCGGAACCCGGCGGAGCCCGACCCGGCGGCCTGCGGGTGCTGGCCGCGGCAGCCGCCGGCGGCCGCACCAGAGGGCAGGACGCACGGGCGGCGGGAGGGGAAAGGACCACCTTCCCCCCTCATGCTCGTTCTCTTCCTCCTCCTCCTCCTCCTCCCCCTTCCCTCCCTACCTCCTCCTACTCCATCCCCCTCCTTCTCTGCCTCCCTCTTCCTCTTCCTCTTCCTATTCATCTTCCTCTTCCTCTTCCTCCTACTCCTCTTCCTCTTCCTCTTCCCCTGCCTCTGCCTCTGCCTCTCCCTCCTGCTCTTTCTCTCCCCGTCCCTCCCCCCTGCATCTCCTCCTCCGCCTCCTCTTCCTCCCCCTCCTCCTCTTCCTCTTCCTTCTCTCCCTCCTCTTCATCCTCCTCCTCCTCCTCCTTCACGTCCTCTTTCTCTCCATCCCTTCTTCTCTCCCTCCCTCCTTCTCTCCTCCCTCCTTCTCTCCTCCCTCCTCTTAAGATGACAAGCGCGATGTGTTGGCGTCTCCCGATGTCACTGGGAGTGACCGTCTCCCAGTCGATTTTGACGTTGACGAGGTCGCCTTAGATCGTGAAGAAGATCCCCGCACTCAGCTCTGTGCTCAGGATGGCCGTCGCTTACGCGACGAGGACCTTTTCAGCGGGGCCGACTTCTTCCCGCCTCAACGGCATCACCAAACACTTTGGCGACAGGATGAGTTCGAGCAAATCGGCAAGCTGGTCTCAGTGGCCTTGATACGTCAATGGGCCCACCAGCGTCAGGACGCTGCTGGGTACGACATCCCACCAACTTGTCCACGGGGGGGGAATGCACGGGGTCGCTATTCCATCGCATCTGGGATATCAGCCCCATTCTGACACATCGGCCTCTCGTGCCACCAGGCTCCACGGGGTGGGGAATGCACGGGGTCGCTATTCCATCGCATCTGGGACATCAGCCCCATTATGACGCATCGGCCTCTCGTGCCACCAGTCTCCACGGGGTGGGGAATGCACGGGGTCGCTATTCCATCGCATCTGGGACATCAGCCCCATTATGACGCATCGGCCTCTCGTGCCACCAGTCTCCACGGGGTGGGGAATGCACGGGGTCGCTATTCCATCGCATCTGGGACATCAGCCCCATTATGACGCATCGGCCTCTCGTGCCAC